>CM038715.1:27363181-27508181 GCA_021613375.1 Megaleporinus macrocephalus | reverse complement strand
TGCAGGAGCATAGATCCTATACTGTAGATTTATCTTTGTGCTTTTCTAAGCGATCCGACATACAGTTTTCCTGCACAGAAGTAACAGCAGAAACAATATATATAAGGTGGAAATCGAGTTAAGGTGGCAGGGAAATTAAGGTGGCAGAGCAGCCACCTAAGACCTCCAGCGATCAAGCAGTTTCTAAACTAAATTTACATAATTATAAGCAGACATTTTTACATTTTTACTTCACTTTCCCTTTCTAGTTTATGTTTACAATGTTTTTATGAATAGATTCACTTAAATGTTGTATAAAGTGTTATTCATGTCACTAGCATAACTACATAAGTATAAGTATAAGCAATTATACAAGCAGGTGCTGCTGAAACCAATGTGCCAACTGCCTCTATTTTATATATATATATTAGTTTTGTGAAGACTGCAGTCCAGGCTGATCTGCCATTCGCTGGAGAGGCAGCAGATTGAGATCATGTTGAGTAAGTGTTCCTCAAACTCATCCTTTTCTCCTCGGGCAGCTGAGGGACTTTCCCGCTACAGCACCACTCATGTCAGATCTTTAGAAACATTTATTCATTGATTTCCGTCTCGCCGCTCCGCCAGGGCTGTGTGCGATAGAGCTGCGTGCTGAAACTCGCCGCGCTGACCAGGTCCTGTGACATCAGTGTACACAGTTCAAACCCACACTGTCCTCAGGGACACCGTGACATTTACTCTCTCGGAATTATCCTGCTGTAAAAGGGAATCCGTCTCTTTGCGGCCCTCTGAGAGGAGACGGCAGCGCCACGGGCATGTGTTTCTATATCAGTGTACAATTCCAGTTATTCCGTGCAGCTTATTCTTATTTAGGAACTACTGTAACTTATAACTTGTACTTATCATTGCTCTTCAAAGAAAAACATGTATCTCAATGTTTGATTTTTATGTTTCTACATTATTTTAATGCTCTTTATGTTTGGTGAAAGTTTCATGATGAATGGACCAATAGAAATGCTCCAAAATCACTTGTAATAAAACCTCTTTATATTGACGTACATTGAAGGTCAAGACTGTGTTTGTTCTCTCCTGTAAACTTGCTTGTTTTTCTTTGGACAGCATCGATATGATCATCTTGAATTTGATGAACATGTCTGAGTGAAGTATGTACAGTATGTACAGGTGGATGTGCAACTCTGTGTTCAGCTCTTCTGTTAACAGCTCTGTTTAAGTGTTCAGGATCTGAGGAGACGACGGCAGTAGTTCTGAAAGTTAAATATATTTTTTTCCTGCCTGGTATCAGATTCAGCTCCACAGCTCATAGTCTCCTTTGTCCTGTTTCTCCTTTATTAATGCTCTAGATGTGTTCAGTGGGTGCTCAGTGGTCTGGACAGCAGGCAGGACAGTTGCTTTGCTGCTTTGATATGTACTGAATGTGTTGATTTTGTTGCTGAAATAAACAGACCTTCCCTAAAAAGTATATACCATTCAGCATTTATGGAGCTTTACAGATGTTCAGGTCACTCAGACCACTTACACTAGTGACTCCACATACCATCACAGACGCTGGTTATTCAACTGTGTGCTGATAACAATCTCCTCTTTATTTCAGAGGATCCATGATTCCCCAAAAGAATTCCAAATTTTGGTTCCACGGGACACTTTTCCACATCTCCTCAGTCCATCTTAACTGAGCTTGAGCCCAGAGAAGGCGGCGGTGCTGTTTCTGGATCTGTTTATATCTGCTTTCTTCTTTACATGGTAGTGCAGTGACGAACAGTGTTGATGGTGTTGGTAAGTGTCCATGCAGTGATTTCACTTTATCTGAGTGACTCCTCCCCCTGTTTACTTTAGAAAGACTCCACCTCTCTGGGTGACTCCTCCCCCTGTTTACTTTAGAAAGACTCCACCTCTCTGGGTGACCCCTCTCCCTCTTTACTTCTGATAGACTCCACCTCTCTGGGTGACCCCTCCCCCTCTTTACTTCGGAAAGACTTTGCCGTTCTGGGTGACCCCTCTCCCTCTTTACTTCTGATAGACTCCACCTCTCTGGGCGATCCCTCCCACGCTTTACTTCGGAAAGACTCTGCCTCTCTAGGTGACCCCACCCCCTCTTCACTTCTTATAGACTCCACCTCTCTATGTGACCTCTCCCCCTCTTTACCTCAATAAGACTCCGCCTCTCGGGGTGATCCCTCCCTCTCTTTACTTCGGAAAGTCTCCGCCTCTCTGGGTGGCCCTTCCCCTCTTCACTTCTGATAGATTCCGCCTCTCTGGGTGACCCCTCCCCCTTCTTTACTTCTGAAGTACTAATTAGCTGTGAGATGTTCCAGCAGGTCATTTATTGTGTTACACGACTTTACAGTCTTTTGTTACTCCTGTAACGACTTCTTTTGAATAAGCAATAATAATAATTTTTCAGTTTCAGCATTCATGATGTGTTTACACTAATTTAGTTAAATATGTGGTTTAAATGATTTGCAGATCCACAGATTACATTCTGTGTGTATTTACATTTTTCCTGAAACACTCGCTGTATTACGAAATAGTAACTACTATAAATTATTTAGTATGTACAATAAAGTTTTCAGTAAGTACTATCAATTATTCAGTAGTAGGTGTAAATAATTCAGTATCTACTGTAAATGATTTAGTATGTACTATAAATGATTGTTAAAAGTATTTGCTGATAACAGCGTATTTCTGTCTGACTGCGTGGGCGGAGGATTAATAAAGTCAGGGTTTGACTGTACAGTGTAACCACCTGTCTCTCAATGAAACACTTCAGTCCTGGATCTACTGATTCATCCTAACGGGAATGCTGCAGAGGAGGAGCTTTGGTATTCTTAGACAGAGAGAAGAGAGTTTTGCTGAACACTTCAACACCATTCAGTTCTCCTCTGACACACAGCAGCTGTCTCTGTGTTTTACCCCTGATGGGAAGTAAACGTGACGTGTTATAACCAGAGATGGAGCGTCACACATCCCATCCTCTGTTTGGACACCAGCCTAAACTGTAAACTCAACTAATGAACTGTTAGAACCTACTTGGTGCTGATTGGTTAGCTCATTAATATTTACATCCCAACATTTACATACAACCACAACAACAACCAGCAACCAGAACAGTGGTAGAGAAATCCAGCGTTCCAGACTGTGAAGAGAACGTCACCACTTTTCATTCCTTCCCAACCAACCCAACTGTCAGAGCTACATGGTTGATGTTCATCTTTAAACCAGCCTGAAGTTCCTATTCGCCACATTCTTCATCTGATGTTCCACCTTAAATACTGCAGCTCGTACAGACGCCAGAATGTAACTGCAGCATTGTTTAAGGTGGAACAGAAAATTCCCAAAACAAGCTGCTGAACATCCAACATCTTTAACAGAATCCTGAACAACTTTAACTCTGCAGTCTGTACATTTCACTACGGACAGTTTCTCCAACACTCGGACAACATGGAGCAGCTTCAGCTCAGCGTTCAACACTGAAGAGACTGAAGAGACGAGCAGCTCCACCTTTATTAGCACCACAACCACAACAGTGACTGTAAGTAGCAGCCATGCTGTGTGAGTGTATCACTGTGTGCTGGTTGAAGCAGATCATCTTAAACTGAAAGTTTCACAGAGACAACTTTAATCTACTTTGTGTTTGATGTCCAGATAGAAGAGAGTAGCTAGTGTAGGTAACCACAGCAACTAGCAGCTCCAGGTAGCTAGCATAGCTAACTAAATAGTATGTGGGCAGAGCTTATTTACACAGAGGCATATTTTGTTTGGTCTGTGTTGCTTCTGTGTTAATCATCACAGCTGTAAACCAGCCAATCAGAGCAGAGCCTATTAATTATTCATGAGATCAACAACAAAAGAGAAACAGTGTTTGATTCTAGGAGCAGGTCAAAGAGTGTAGATGGGTGAGGATCCACATCTGGGTGACCAAAGACACACATACCTTCTATGTAGAACAATTAAAATACTGAATAATTACACTTCCACTAACTGGCCACTTTATCAGAAACACTTACCTTGTTCTTCCACTAACTGACCACTTTATTAGAAACACTAACCTTGTACTTCCACTACTGTCTGTGTAGTCTATGGCCTCTTGTACTTACACTCCTGCCATGCTCTTCAGGGCTACAGCTTAGGAACGTCTCACAGCTGCAGTCTCCCACAAGAGGGCACCTGTTTTCCCACATAGGCAGATAAAAGCACCAACACAAGGTTGGATTAAATTAAACCCACTCAGAGTCGCCGCGTCGGTAATTGTGCGTTTCTTAGATGCTCCAATAAACACCAGTTCAGCCAAAAATACACTAATGAGGGAAACAAGCTGCTGATTAAGGACCACGACTCACGAGTTCAGTATCAGATCCTGACAGCATCTGCTTGATGAGTCCACAGCGTATGCAGGCATCAGTCTCGTGTAGCTTGTACGCTGTTTAGCGTGTAATCCCAGACGGCTCTGCGCTCCAGCCGCAGCTTTGTGTGCATCTGCCGAAGCATCGCCCACCCCTGCCGTACGTTTCTGTGGGTGGGCTGTTGTCTTGTATATGTTAGGATTTAAGGATTGCGATGTTCTCCACTATCTGCAGCCTGGAAGCCGTCGGAGTCTCGCAGGAGCAGAGCAGGTGTGTAGGACACTGATTTCCTGGAAACAACCTGCAGGAAATACACACGTCTGGGAAACGCAGATGTCCTCTAAAGCAGTTTAGGGTTTTTTTTTTCTTTTAGTGCCACTTGACCTTTTTCAGTGACCTTCTGACCCATAAAAGGTCAAGTGGGTTTGCATATTTTATCACGTAGAATGCAGCTTCATAGTGTGTCACAGCCACACAAACCCCCTCGAAATTCCACGGAGAGCAGCTGCAGCCCAGAGCGCTTTTGGGAATTTTAAGGGCCGTGTTTAGAAGAACTGAAAGTGGCACCTTTCAACCCCCCATCAGAACCGACCACGTGTACGTCCAGCATCTCAGAGCTCAATATCAGTCAGTCAGGGCACTGGACACCTTAATACTTTGTTAAATACCTGAACTCACTACATTTAACTCTAAATCATTATTAAACCCCACTTATTAGCACAATGCAGTGAGCGGTAGGTGTTTCTGATAAAGTGGCCAGTTAGTGGAAGTAAAAGGTGGGTGTTATTAATAAAGTGGCCAGTTAGTGGAAGCACAAGGTATGTTTTTCTAATAAAGTGGCCAGTAAGTGGAAATAAAAGGTAGGTATATCTAATAAAGTGGCCAGTAAGTGGAAATAAAAGGTGGGTATTTCTAATAAAGTGGCCAGTTAGTGGAAGCGCAAGGTATGTGTTTCTAATAAAGTGGCCAGTTAGTGGAAATAACAGGTGGGTGTTTCTAATTAAGTGACCAGTTAGTGGAAATACAAGGTAGGTGTTTCTAATAAAGTGGCCAAGTAGTGGAAGTACAAGGTAGGTGTTTCCAATAAAATGGTTAGTTAGTGGAAGAACAAGGTAGGTGTTTCCAATAAAGTGGCCAGTTGGTAGAAGTACAAGGTCCGTGTTTCTAATATAGTGGCCAGTTACCTACCTTGTTACTCAGAGCTTTAGGCGAATGCTCTTTTATTGAACTCAGAAGTACCAACTCACTATTACTAAATGTGGCCAGGAGGCAGACAGGTCACCTCTAATCGTGCACCCTAACATTGCTTAGATACCCCCACCACCAGGCAATACTTATTTAGAGTTTGAGTTTGTGTGCCTCAGCTGCGGTGCCTCCCGAGAGCCGGTAGTGTTCGGTGTTCTGACGCGATGTTCAGGTAAATATCAAAACATGACAGTGTTGTGGCCCTTCAAGCACAGCAGCACATTTCAGTATATTAAAGTATAGCTTTAAAACTTGCAGCCGCAAATAAAGAAGCCACGCAAACACAGCGCAGAACAACGGAGAGCGTCAACACGAGCGGCGCAAAGAAAACGGCGCGGATTAAGAAAGTTTCCCCTTTGAGAAATTAAACAGGGAGCCGAGCAGAGATAAAAGGCAGAGACAAGCTAACAAGGCCTTGTTTGCCTTTTCAGAGGGTTTAGTCATGTATTAAAAATCATAGCTGTAAGCTGCCTGACAGATGCTAATGAAGCGATGTTTACATTTTTGATTCACGGACTAAACAAAGATAAGACAAGCAGTCTGTTTAAAAAAAAACAAACAAAATAAATAAATAAATAACAACAACGAGCCCACAATCCAAACACATCCATTCAGCCTGTCACCAAAAGACATGACAGCTTCCTCCCGCCCTAACAACAAGAGCAGCCATTTGCATATTAATGAGCAGGCAGAGGAGGGGGAGGGATGAGGGTGGAGTCAGGGCGAGCACGCTGCTGGTTGTTTTGGCACCTACTGACAGACGCCTACAAATGGGCTCCTAATGACCAAAAGCAAGACACAATCGAGATGATATCAGTCTGTGTGCGTGTGTAACAAGCTTTGCTTCTTCCCCTATATGTCACTGATCCCTGGGTAATTTGCTCTCTATAAACAGCTCTCTCTCTCTCTCTCTTTCTCTCTCTCTCTCTATCCTGATGGGATGGATAGCCTCTGCTTCCCTGAGGAGTCAGGCATCAGTACACCCAAAGGGTAAATACACAATTAGCAGCTACACTGTGCTCTGGACCCAGCTAATCAGAGGGGACAGTTAACATCTGTTAAAAACCAGACGACCGCTTTTAGCACCAGGAACTTCCATTGTCTTACATGCTAACGGCTCATACACACTCCTGTAACCTGCCAGTCAGCCCAGAAAACGCTGCTTTACTTCCACAGAGCAGCCCAACGAGCTCACAACCCACCACTTCTTATATTTATATCCTTTTACTGACACTGTTCTCTCTTACAGCCATAATGAAATGCTCTTTTACAGGAACAGCAGCATTAAAACATGTTAACTAAGTGGACTGAGCGATCTAAACTCTCACCACCATCGTTCTCTGAAAAACATCATCGTTTTCTAAAAAAAAAGCCACTACTCTCCAATAAACACCACCATTCTCCAAAAAAAAAACATGACTGTTAAAAAAAACACCATCAGTTTCCCCAAAAATCCCACCATCATTCTCATTCACCAAAAACCAAGATTAATGTAATCCAACAAATACAATTAATTTCCAAACACCTTAATTACCAACAGACCTCCAACAAACACCAACATTATGTAATGAAAACACAGTCTATTAAATACAAACATTTCCCACCAAACACATCATAATTCTTCGCCAAATGCAAATAAACACCATCATTATCTTCTACCTTCATCACCAACATTCTCCAACAAACACATTCATCACCATCACTCCTCCTGCATTATCTAACAGAAACACTGCCTATTAAACAGCATAAATACAAACCCTTTCCACCAAACACCTCATAATTCTTTGCCAAAATCAAACCCCATCATTCTCTTCCACCACACACCATCAGTCTCCAAAGCAATGTTCTTCAACAAACATCAATGAAACCTAACAAACACCAACATTCGCCAAACACTATCATTCACCACCAAACATTATCACCCACTTTGGTCCACTGAACACCCTCATTCTCCAAAACAATAACTTTCCCAACACACAAACACAATGATTTTCCTAACAAGCTCCATCATATTCCACCAAGCCACCACTATTCTACACCAAACACCCTCACCAACAGTCCTCCAGCAGACACCAACATTATCTAACAAAAACACTCTCCACTAAATAGCTAATACTTTTTCCACTAAACACATCATAATTCTTTACCAAACACCTACAAACGTCATCATCTTCCACCAAACACCATCTCCAAAAGTGTTCTCCAACAAACATCACTGTAATCAACCAAACACCTTCGATCTCAGACAAGCAGATAACATTCTCTACCAAACACCCATCAGTCTCCACCAACACAACCATCATGCTCAAACACTTCTTCATAAAATCTCCATGAACACCATACTTCAAAGCCAGACTCCACCTTCATCCACCAATCGCTGCTGATGCTGTCGGCAGTCAGTTCCAGTACAAAGCGTCTATTTCAAGTCACTGACGACGTGAAAGCATCTGCATGCCTGAAAGGTCAGTTTCACTTTCTGCAAATCTTTTCCTTGACTTTCGAGGAAGGGGGGAAAGCCTCTGGAGATTTTTTTCCAACCACTTGACTCAGAGAAGCGTCTTCCAGACATAATCTTCCAGGCTGCCGTGCATGTCATTAGTCTCCTAAATTACAAACATCATTAGCAGAATTGATTCAAGTCGGCCTCCTGGGGGCCTCGCGCCTGCACGGAGGACTCGGGGGAGTTCAGCACTGAGTGTGTCCGTCCCCTTCCGCAAGTTCAAGAACACTCGGTGGGGAACTCAGTTACACTCCACAGCACCCCCCCCACCACCCCAAATCCCCTCGGCCCCCCCAAACGTTCCCAACCCCTCAGATAGGAGGAGTTCATTAGCAGAGACCTGAGGAGAAAAGAGATTCTGAGAACATCTTCATTGTGCAAGTAGACAGACAGAAAGATAGACAGACAGACAGACAAACAGAGAAACAGACAGAAAGATAGACAAACAGATACAGAAGTAGACAAACAGACAGACAGACAGACAAATAAACAAACAAACAGACAGACAGTCAGATAGACATACAGACAGACAGACAGAAAGACAGAGAGATAGACAGACAGACAGATAGTAAGCTAGATAGCTGTAGAATAATATTCTAAATAACTATGCAAATAGTATATGTATCTTTGCTGTGGTAACTATGTCTGTGTGAAAAACTCTGTTCTAGATCCAGTCAGAACTGTTCACAGTGGTGGTGAATGGAACCAGACGTCCACCTCTAAAAGCTCCCTCACAGAAAGTTATTATTATTATCTGGTGTCTGAGACTCTGTTTATGATAGTTTAGAGAAGATTTCAGTCTTAAACTCTATTCATGGTGGAGGGATACATGCAGGACGCTGTAAGGTTAAAATAGTCCCCAAAGAAAACCTAGTATTTTCAGATTTTCCACATTTTACCATCAACATCCATATAAACTCGTGTAAAAGACACGTGTAGGTTCACTGGTGGGTTTCATAGTAAATACAACTTTGCATTTGTGGTTTATGCTCCGAGACTTTGGAACAGTCTTCCACCCGATATTCACCAAATCTCTTCTGTCTCTGTGTTTAGGTCAGGTCTAAAACATACTTTTACAAACTTGCTTTTGAATAACAGGAGACTGTAGTGATGTGAGGTGCTGCTAGTTTTTCTTTCTTTTGTTTTTCTTTTAAACTCCTTTTATGTGTTACTGTCATTACGTATTTTCTTTGTTTATTGTTTTTACCCTGCGTGTCCTGAGGATTGATTTTATGTACAGCACTTTGGTCAACTCCGGTTGTGTTTAGAGTGCTTTATAAATAAATTACTCACTTACTTACTTACTGCAGACTCCTCACCTCCATCTCCTCCTCTGTGTTCTTCACCTCCATCTCCTCCACTGTGTTCTTCACCTCCATCTCCTCCACTGTGTTCTTCACCTCCATCTCCCCCACTCTGTTCTTCACCTCCATCTCCTCCACTCTGTTCTTCACCTCCATCTCCCCCACTCTGTTCTTCACCCGATCTCCTCCACTGTGTCCTACACCTTCATCTCCTCCACTGTGTTCTTCACCTCCATCTTCTCCACTCTGTTCTTCACCTCCATCTCCCCCACTCTGTTCTTCACCTCCATCTCCTCCACTGTGTCCTACACCTTCATCTCCTCCACTCTGTTCTTCACACACTGCCTCCATCTCCCCCACTCTGTTCTTCACCTCCATCTCCTCCACTCTGTTCTTCACTTCTATCTCCTCCAATCTGTTCCTCACACATTGCCTCCATCTCCTCCACTCTGTTCTTCACCTCCATCTCCTCCACTCTGTTCCTCACCTCCATCTCCTCCACTCTATTCCTCACACACTGTCTCCATCTCCTCCAACCTCTGTTCTTTATCTCCATCTCCTCCACTCTGTTCTTCACACACTCCTCCACACACTCCTCCACTCTGATCTTCACCTCCATCTCCTCCACTCTGTTCCTCACACACTGCCTCCATCTCCTCCACTCTGTTATTCACCTCCATCTCCTCCTCTCTGTTCCTCACCTTTACCTCCTCCACTCTGTTCTTCACCTCCATCTCCTCCACTCTGTTCTTCACACACTGCCTCCATCTCCTCCACTCTGTTCTTCACCTCCATCTCCTCCACTCTGTTCCTCACACACTGCCTCCATCTCCTCCACTCTGTTCTTCACCTCCATCTCCTCCACTCTGTTCCTCACACACTGCCTCCATCTCCTCCACTCTGTTCTTCACCTCCATCTCCTCCACTCTGTTCTTCACCTCCATCTCCTCTACTCTATTCCTCACACACTGCCTCCATCTCCTCCACTCTGTTCTTTACCTCCATCTCCTGCACTCTGTTCTTCACCTCCATCTCCTCCACTCTGTTCCTCACACACTGCCTCCATCTCCTCCACTCTGTTCTTTATCTCCATCTCCTCCACTCTGTTCTTCACCTCCATCTCCTCCACTCTGTTCTTCACACACTGCCTACATCTCCTCCACTCTGTTCCTCACACACTGCCTCCATCTCCTCCACTCTGCTCTTCACATCCATCTCCTCTACTCTATTCCTCACACACTGCTTACATCTCCTCCACTCTTTCCTCACACATTGCCTCCATCTCCTCCACTCTGTTCTTCACCTCCATCTCCTCTATTCTATTCCTCACACACTGCCTCCATCTCCTCCACTCTGTTCTTCACTTCCATCTCCTCCACTCTGTTCCTCACACACTGCCTCCATCTCCTCCACTCTGTTCTTCACCTCCATCTCCTCCACTCTGTTCCTCACACACTGCCTCCATCTCCTCCACTCTGTTCTTCACCTCCATCTCCTCCACTCTGTTCCTCACCTTTACCTCCTCCACTCTGTTCTTCACCTCCATCTCCTCCACTCTGTTCCTCACACACTGCCTCCATCTGGATTTACTACCTGCATGAAAACAACTTACAAGAACATTAAAAATGATCTTTCTTATTTTGTGAGCAGCTGAGCTGCCAGGATTTCTAATACCTGTCAATCAAATGCTTTAGAATGGCAGTGATTTCAATAGCAGTGACTGTTACTATACGTTCTAATGTGTGCTGAAAGGCTGTGGATCACATGGTTCTCTAGCTGGCAGTGTAAGTTCTATAAATCCGTTCAGATTTATGCCTGACACTCTTCTCTGCTCTCCCAGATAAAAGCTTTCTCTCCATCTCTCTCTCCCGCCATACATCCTGTGGGGGAGGAGCGCCTTCGTCAATTCATTCCGAGATTGAAAGGTGTAGCTCTCCAGGGATCTGACAATGTATACGCCGTGCGCCGGGGTCCTTGGAGATGCACTGTGAAGTCTGCCTGTGAATCTGAGAGCATGGAGATGAAGGTCAAAGGTCGAACCGAAAAGGGAGCTGTGAGGCAGCCCGAGACCACCTCGGCCCTGACCTTATTTGCAGTAATATAATGAATTCCGCCCACAAGATCTCAATAGAACATTATGAAACACCCCTGGAGGGTCAGCGTCTTAGCATGTGTAGAGTATGTAGTGTGGACGGGGGTGTGGGAGGAGTGGGGGGAGTGGGGGGGGGGGGGGATTTTACCAATCTTACTCCTGCATGCTGAAGGAGTTCAGAGGAGTCGAGGGGTTTGATGATGGATACTTGGGTTCCGGAGGGGTTTTGGTTTTGGTGCTTTAATCATTATTCCGTACGCTGGAACATCGGAAGCACTACAGAGACATGGACTAATCAGTGTAGAGGTCCTTACTCAGTATTCCCTACATTGGAATATCAAGAGCATCGTACAGAATTCCGTTGGCTTCAGCTTTGAGTGAATGCTCTATTATTAAACACAGAAGCGTAAAGAAACCTGCATGGCACATGACAGGACAACACAACACATGCACATCTTTATACTTACAACAACAACTTATTAACATGATTTAAATCCACTCCTGGCATTCCAGTTAGGCTCAGTGCACCGCTACAACCCCCTCCGCCAACAGGGTCTTTGGAACATGGGGGATTTCGGAATGCCCACTTTGCCAGCAAACGAACGTGCCTGCCAGTCCTTCATCAGGGATCATTTCCCAATGATGCTGAGTGCTGCATCCTCCTCCCCTGCACGGCGACACTCCGTGGCCTGAATGCTAGCCAATGCCTGGCTCCTCTGGCTGCAGTGCACCTCCCTCACACCAGCTCCATTGCACTGCTCCAGACACACCTGCTGAAGCATCACGCTCAGTCTATTCAGTGGCATTGCATGCCACCATCTAAGCCAACTGCGTCGTCTTTCACAGTCTCCAGCTGGGCCTCTACTTTGTGGAAGCCCCATTCTCTTCCAGACCGCTGGAGGGGTGCTATCCCACTTCTGACACCAAATATGACGTCTTGACAAAAAGAAGAGGCGTTTAGGAAATCTTTTTATTGAACATGCCAGCCAGGCCACAACCGCCAGCCAGCAGGCCGCTCACACACTTCTCCCTGATGGTAGGTACTTAACCCAGCTCTCCGGCTCAACACAGGAGCACCCAAACAACATGTACATACAGTAACAACAGCATCTTTACACATTTCAGTGTTTCTTACTGCAAGTCTGGTGCTTCCACGATGGTCCTTGCATTGTGGCCTCTCCTCCCACGCAGCAATGGACGAAGCGAGACGCTACGCAATTATAGCAAACGTAAAAAAGGGCCTCTAATCACGAGTCCCTTCACTGGAGGAATAAAGAAAACTGTTCCACTGAACGCAAACCCAACAGCATTCACTGCTCGCACCATTGGAGTCCTACGTAGCGCACCACAGAGTACAATACTGGACGTAAAGCGAGAGCTGGAGGATAAAGGAGAGCGCAGAGCTAGTGAGCGAGAGCGAGAGGTGCTGTAATGACATGGGATATACTTGTAGTGACCTTACAGAAGCCTGTCTTAAGTGTTTCAATGTCACTTCTGTTGTTATCCGTTTCCGCTTTCATTCGCTCACACATTCATTACACACAGTAATCTCCCAACCGAGGGACGTCCTTGAAGATCACATCGACCTGCTGGAACAGACACCGCCGCACAAACACTGATCTAACACAATAATAAATAGACCCATTACCAGAAAGATGAAGCACATTTAGTCTGAGCTCGCAGATGATACAGATTCCTCCCGCACTGTACGTGGGCTGGAGACTTTTTTGCCCATGAAAGCTGGAGTGGTGCATCAGCCCGCAGCCTTCAGGCTAACGACGAGGGGTGAAGAGTGGTCAGTGAGTGTTTGATCGGTACCAGGGGCCACTAAAATAAAAGAGAAACTTTATATAACTTCATGTTGTTGTAGCATTTGGGAATAAAAGTTGCCCATCATGACATATTCATCTGTTCATATTAAAGAGTCCAAATTCTTATTTCCTAAAACCTACAGGCGTCGGTGTAAAACACTGTTACCAGTAAATATGACCCACCGTCCAGTCACCGTCCGACCCACTGCATACGAAGACGAAGCAACAGAACAGCCTGCTTTAAATTCATGTTTCTGTGATGTTACAAGAACCTCATTTACATATCAAATGAAATCACTTTATAGTCATACTAGTGTGTGTCTTCACTAGTGTGTGTGTGTGTGTGTGTGTGTGGGTGTTTCACTGCTCCCTAGTGTGTGTATTCACTAGTGTTTGTATGTGTGTTCACCAATGTGTGTGTGTGGGTGTTTCCCTGCCCCCTAGTGTGTGTGTTCCCTTGTGTGTGTTTATTAGCGTTTGTGTGTATGTCGGTGTTTCATTGCCCCTAGTGTATGGGTTCACTAGTGTGTGTATGTGTGTGTGTTCACTAGTGTATGTGTGTGTGTGTGTAGATGTTTCACTGTCCCTAGTGTGTGTTCATTAGCGTGTGTGTGTGTGTGTATGTGGGTGTTTCATTGCCCCTCGTGTGTTCACAAACCCCAGAGTCCACAAACTCAACACCACTGAATGGACTGACCACCCCAGAGTCCAGAACCTCAACTGTTTGGGGTTGTTTGGATGGTGAGCAGCAGAAGCAGCTTCTAAAGACTGAACTTTGGAAGTGAGTCACTGAAGAGCGGAGGCTGGACACTGAAAGGTCTGGTTTTAGATTTAGATGTTGGAGCTCGGCAGGTCACTGAGGAGGCAGTCCAGCTTCATATTCTGAGCACACATAGACTTTCTGCTTGACTAGTCCATGTGGACTCGTATAAACAAAGTATACAAAAAACAACAAAAAGAAACTCTCAGACTGAAACAAACACTGAGCTGTTGTTCTGTTATGCTCCACAAGTTTGATAAGGTTGGATGAGAGAGCGAGCGAGAGAGAGAGAAAGAGAGAGATAGAGAGAGAGAGAGTGAAGGCTTTATTGGAGAGGCCCAGAGGAATGTAAATATGGATTAGCCTGATGTCTGTCTTCATTAAAATTGTAAAATGACAGAAGACTCTAGTGAATTATTCATTAAAAGCGTATATCAGATGATGTTATTTATTGCCAAATTGTCATGCGGCATCTTTCGTTTCATTCCAAACTGATGATTTACATGTTGTCTGAACGTCTAACGTGCTGTGATGGATCTTCAGGGTGTCGTCTGCTAATTCTCTCTCTTCGCTGAGCTACACATAACCAATAACGATATCAAGTTATAACGCATGCAAACTGTGTCATTAGAGTCAGCCCTGCGATATACGAGCTGTAGGCCGTTCCTACTGTACATCAGTGCCATCGCTAACAACTCAACTGATTAATAAGACTTGATTGCTCCGTTTTAAAAATATCATCAACTGAAATTGATCTGCAGTGATTATCGGGCAGTTTGCATACCGATAAGGCGTATCACTGCAGTCGGAACACAACCTCGCAGCTCAGACTTCACAGGAGGAGGAAAAACCATACTTTACTTTGAATGCAAGTCAATGGAACCAGACGTCTTCACAAGTCATTTTGGGTCATTTTGTTTAGTCCACTCATCCCAAAATCTACACACAGTGTAAAGAACAGCACACACTGTTGAATTGAAACTTTGGAAAAAGCTGAAAACGCATTTCTCTTTACTTTAAGAGGGTATTTTAATAAAGTTCTATGTGGATTTTTATATAGACGTTGTTATATAGACCTGTTGACCTGTTTCTAAACTTTGGGTTACTTAGTAACATGTTTAAAGGGCCTGTATACTAAAAACTGTCCTCACGTCCTTCTTTAAAGAAACCATCGTTGTGATGTAGTATAAAAAGGTACTGTGACATTCACAAGGTATATGGAAACTAAACTGCAAACCCAGCCTGTTTTGAATTCACTACTTTTGTGATGTCACAGAATCAGCCTATTTATGAACAGTGCCCTCCACAACGATTGGTACTGCTGGTAAACATGAACAACACAGTGGAGGAGAAGGAGGCAGTGTGTGAAGAACAGAGTGGAGGAGATGGAGGTGAAGAACAGAGTGGAGGAAATGGAGGTGAAGAACACAGTGGAGGAGATGGAGGTGAGGAGTCTGTGCTGCACTAGTTTAGAGGATATCAGGAGAGAAACATACAGTTCATCACAGTAGATGTTAGAGGTGATGCTGATGTGATGAAGAGAGATTTGAACTGAACTGAAAGATGAGCTGCTGTCGAGCAGCAGATATAAAAACCACCAAGAAAACAAACCACCACATACTAAAGTGTTGAGCTACAACTTGTGTGTTGGCGGTTGGTGGACCTCGATACCAAGGAGCTCCACAACGTCTGTGGTTTAGTTTTCTTCTACTGTCCTGTGGATTAACTAGCAACCAACAGTACTGTATTTAATACAACAATATACTGAAGTACATGTACTGAGTAACTGTAACTAGTTACTACCCACCTCTGTATTTAACACAATAATATACTGAAGTACATGTACTAAGTAACTGTAACTAGTTACTACTCACCTCTGTATTGAATACAATAATATACTGAAGTACATGTACTGAGTAACTGTAAATAGTTACTACCCACCTCTGTATTGAATACAATAATATACTGAAGTACATGTACTAAGTAACTGTAACTAGTTACTACTCACCTCTGTATTGAATACAATAATATACTGAAGTACATGTACTGAGTAACTGTAACTAGTTGCTACCCACCTCTGTATTTAATACAATAATATACTGAAGTACATGTACTGAGTAACTGTAACTAGTTACTACACACCTCTGTATTTAATACAATAATGTACTGAAGTTCATGTACTGAGTAACTGTAACTAGTTACTACCCACCTCTGTATTAAACACAATAATATACTGAAGTACATGTACTAAGTAACTGTAACTAGTTACTACTCACCTCTGTATTTAATACAATAATATACTGAAGAACATGTACTGAGTAACTGTAACTAGTTACTACCCACCTCTGTATTAAATACAATAATATACTGAAGTACATGCATCGAGTAACTGTAACTAGTTACTACTCACCTCTGTATTTAATACAATAATATACTGAAGTACATGTACTGAGTAACTGTAACTAGTTACTACTCACCTCTGTATTTAATACATTAATATACTGAAGTACATGTACTGAGTAACTGTAACTAGTTACTACTCACCTCTGTATTTAATACAATAATATACTGAAGTACATGTACTGAGTAACTGTAACAAGTTACTACTCACCTCTGTATTTAATACATTAATATACTGAAGTACATGCATCGAGTAACTGTAACTAGTTACTACTCACCTCTGTATTTAATACATTAATATACTGAAGTACATGTACTGAGTAACTGTAACTAGTTACTACTCACCTCTGTATTTAATACATTAATATACTGAAGTACATGTACTGAGTAACTGTAACTAGTTACTACTCACCTCTAGTAAAAAGAGCGTGCCATATTTGGTTGGTGGACATTTCTCAGTCCAGCAGTGACACTGAGGTGTTTAAACACTCCAGCAGCACTGCTGTGTCTGATCCACTTACATCAGCACAACACACTAACACACCAGCACACACTGTCAGTGTCACTGCAATGCTGAGAATGACCCACCTCCCTAATAGTACCTGCTCTGTGGTGGTCCTGTGGGGGTCCTGATCATTAAAGAACAGGGTAATAAAGTATACAGAGAATCAGATGAACTACAGTCTGTAAGTGTAGCTCCTATATGGTCAGTGGAGCTGATACACTGGACAGTGAGTGTATATGTGCTGAGATGAAGATTATGATACACATTTGTTTTATTTATATATATTTTTAATAAAATGCTGAAAGGTTAAAGGAGGTCAGGATTGGAGGTCAGCAGCATTTTGACAGCCATACAGAAAGAAGTAGTGCGTGGACGTGCAGTGGAGGTGGGCGGGGGGGCTTGAGGAGGGGAGGAGGGGGGCTGCTTATTTGGGCTTTGTGTCATTGGTTGAGCGGAGCCAAGACCCCGCCTAGATAAAGAAACGAAGAGGTGGAAGAAGGGAACGGAAGGGAGAGAGAGATAGAGAGAGGGGGAGAGGGAGAGGGAGAGAGAGAATATTTCTTCCCTCCTACAAACGCTGGACGAAAACAGAAGCATCCCGTCGTTTTTCTGCTCCTCTTCCTCTGTTCTTCATCCTCCGCCCAGATTCTCCTCCGCTTCTCACACGGATACATTAACTTTCTGCTCTCGGCGCCTGAAAGACTGAAGCAAGTGGTCGAAAGAGAGAGGAGACCACCGTCAGGCGGGGGAAGGCGGGCGGCTGCGATGCTCTCCGCGCGCGCGTGAAACTCCTCCATTCCTGCCAACTTGCCTCTGAACGTCTTCACGAGGTGAGAGAAGGGGGGGGGGGGAGTTTCGGAGGGGGTTATTGTGCTGTTTTTGTGCCACAGTCTCGCGACATGGCCATGTGTGTGTGCGTGCGTGCGCGCGCGTGTGCGCGCCTTGCTGCGCCACGGAGCTGGCGAGAGAGAGAGAGAGAGAGAGCGCGAGCGAGGACATTTTGTTGCCCTTTCCTTTCTTTCTCCTTTTTTGCTTTCTTTCCTCAGCTGCGCACTCTGTCAGTCCAGCCTTCCTCTCTCTCAGCTATTTCTCTCTCTCTCTCTCAGCGCAGCCCTCTCTCTCTCTCTCTCTCTCTCTCAGCGCAGCTCTCTCTCTCAGCTATTTCTCTCTCTCAGCTATTTCTCTCTCTCAGCGCAGCTCTCTCTCTCTCTCTCTCTCTTAGCACAGCTCTCTCTCTCTCTCACTCAGCACAGCTCTCTCTCTCTCTCTCTCACTCAGCACAGCTCTCTCTTTCTCTCAGCGCAGTTGTCTCTCTCTCTCAGCTCTTTCTATCTCTCTCTCTCAGCTCTTTCTCTTTTCTCAGCGCTCTCTCTCTCAGGTCTTGCTCTCTCTCTCTCTCTCTCTCTCTCTCTCTCTCTCTCTCTCTCTCTCCCTCTCTCTCTCTCTCTCTCTCAGCTCTGTGTGTCCAGAAACAACATGTGTGGCTAATCAGGTGATTCTCTGAGCCTCAGGAAATCTGCTAAGTTCTGTGTGCAGAATAAGCGAAGCTGCTTTCCTGCTGGTTGGCTGGTTAGTTGGTTGGTTGGTGGCCAGCACGAGCTCACATTCACTGTCCAGCTGGGCTCATTGGTCCACCTGCACTTCCTCCCAGAACTGACCCTAGCTCGTGTTTGGTACAGTCTTTTCCTTTAGTTGGGCCTCATCATAATAATCATCATCATCTTCTTCATCATTACCTCACTGTGTTGGCTGGTCATACTGAGCACAGTGGACGGGAGCTGCTGCTGCTCTGCTGGCCGGGGAAGTTAGGATTACATGCTGGAGTGTAAACGCTGCTGTAAGAGCTCCTAATTGGTGTTGCGAGATTAGCTGGATCTGACTGGGGATCTGTTAGCTGGGAAAGATGAAGATTGTGCTGTTGTTTCTGTTTTAAATCTTCCTGAATGTTCCGTGCAGGTCGGTGGTGGAGACTGAAGATATAACAGTGTGTTATTGGTGTAGTGGTGAATTAGGCTGGAGTTGTGGGTGTAGTAGTGAGTATAATCAGACCTGTTTAACTGAATTTAGTGCAGTTTGTAAAACATTAAATTATTATTAGGATACAATACAGTGTTGCATGTGGTGTATATCATCTGTGGCTACTCACTAACTTCATGCTTTACTATAGAGTGAGCCTAATTAGTTTAACTGGATTTAGTGCACTGTAGTTGTTATTATTATTATTATTATTATTATTAGTAGTAGTAGTAGTAGTAGTAGTAGTAGTAATTTGTATGTGTGCCACTACAAGTTCTATTTTGTATGTTCCAACTTATTAAATATATTAATATCATAATATTAATAATGATAATAATAACATTCTGTGATTCATATCATGTCCTGAAGTATTGTGATGCAATATTTCTGCCATATTGTTACAGTGAGATGTAAACAGAGGTTCTGAAGGGGTTTGGTGTGAATGATGTTTACAGTGGTGGTGATGTTTACAGTGGTGGTGGTGATGGTTACAGTGGTGGTGGTGATGTTAACAGTGGTGATGGTCTTTCCAGTGGTGATGATGGGAACCAGGGGTCACCATATATACAACAAATATAGAATATTCTTTAAAAACTATAATAAAACATAATAAAAAATTTTGGGTAAGAATAACTATATTTTATACTTAATATGTAAACTATATAAACTCAGTACCTACACAGAAACTGACCAACCACATTCTTTACTCTAGACTGAGCATAATTAGTCCTAATTAACAGGATTTAGTGCACTGTAATTGTAGGTATTATTATTATTATTATTATTATTATTATTGATGTATGTGGCACTACAGCTTCTTTTTGTCTGTTCCAGTTTTTCAAATCTCAAAAAAACTACCATCAGGCTGCAAATTCCTATTAAAAGCTGTTTGTGAGGGAGCTTCTAGAGGTGGATGTCTGGTTCCTTTCACCACCACTGTGAACAGTTCTGACTGTATCTAGAATAGAGAGTTTCAAATCGATCCTCTCTGAACTAAATGTTTTCTTATGTATGATGTAAGGGATGTGAAGGGTTTTTGGGGTGCAGTGGTCAGATTTTGGCCACTTTGGCAGAATCAGTGTGGACTCTTGTTACTGTTGGCAGCGCTCTGTGCTGGCTGGTTTGTTTCTAGTGCTGGAGATGTTGAGTGTGTCTCTACGGGACAGTTACACCACAGTGAGGTCAGATAATAGTGCATTAGTGAAATAAGAAAAGAAATGCCCAGTGTTGCCCAGGCGGTCTGGCCTGTTTGGTGTGAATGACGTCTCGGTGGTCTGACCCCTCGCTAGCGGATAAAACGCTGGAGGAGATGATTGGAGATTTAGATTGATTGATTAAAGCGTACTGAATGGAGCACAACCTTGAGAAGAGCAGCTTTTGTGCGTATGAGAAAGAGAGAGAGAATATATAGAAAAGAACATGTTATTGTACTTGTGCAGTTAAATTATCACAACAGTGGTCTCCACAGGTTGAAGCTGGGTGATACTGAGCTCATTATTGTGGTGTTTTTAAAATGTGTGTATAAAGGGGGACTCCACCACATTTCTCAAAATTTCTCTAAATTCAGTGGTTAGGATGTGAGCGGAGTCATTCAGAGTGTGAAATAGTTCAGATGTAGTTTACCGTGGTGGTGGTGATGGTGTTTAGAGTGGTGGTGATGATGTTTACAGTGGTGATGATGTTTACAGTGGTGGTGATGGTGTTTAGAGTGGTGGTGATGGCGTTTACAGTGGTGGTGATGGTGTTTAGAGTGGTGGTGATGATGTTTACAGTGGTGATGATGTTTACAGTGGTGGTGATGGCGTTTACAGTGGTGGTGATGATGTTTACAGTGGTGGTGATGATGTTTACAGTGGTGGTGATGGTGTTTAGAGTGGTGGTGATGGCGTTTACAGTGGTGGTGATGATGTTTACAGTGGTGGTGATGGTGTTTACAGTGGTGGTGATGGTGTTTACAGTGGTGGTGAAGGTAACCAGGGGTCTCCATGTCTACAACACAAATATACACACTGTATTTACTATCAAACCCACCAGTGCAGCTACACGTGTCTTCTGAGTTTATATGGATGTTGATGGTAAAATCTGTAAAAACTGAATATGCTAGATTTTTTTGGGGACTATTTTAACCTCACAGCGTCCTGCATGTATCCCTCCACCATGAATGGAGTTTAAGACTGAAATCTTCTCTAAACTATCATAAACAGCATCTCAGACAACAGACAGTGTATTTATAACCATCTACTGTAATAACTTTACCTCCACAACACAAACCTCCTCACTATATATATATATATATATATATATATATATATATATATATATATATATATATATATATATATATATATTGTGTGTTTATATGCATAGCAGTACAACTAAAGCTAAACATTAGTATAATAGAGTATCAGTACAGATGATATTACCACGCATTCAACAGCGCAAACTAAAATCATCCCTGTGGAGAGCGAGAGAGCGAGGGAGTGAGAGACAGAGAGTGTTTGAGGAGGTTTATGTTGTAGAAAAAGGCCGGGGGAGGGGAAGCGGGGGGTTTGTGGCCCAGGGCTGGGCGATGGTGAGCTACAGATGTGTTCGCGCTCTCTCTCTCTCTCGGACATCTGCGTTTTCTTCTGCCATTGTCAAGGAAACATTTTAAGATGGTGGACGGCTCGGTGCAACAAAAGAGCCCTTGTCAGAGCTGGTCATTAAGAGCGCCCGAGTCACAAGAGCAGCAGAAGTGCGTTCTCCCTGTATGTGCGTGTGTGGTGGGGAAGGATTGTTCCTCCTCGTCTAGTCAGGTATAATCACTTTCACTTTCCATCCAGAAAGAACGCCTGTTTCAGCGGATGAGTGTCATTCAGACTCGTGATTACCATCTTCTTTTCCTGCCATGTAGTCATGCTGGTGATGTCACAGAAAAGGAGCATTTGGTTGCTTTTGGTTGGGCTATCTCTTTTTCCTCACTCTCTGTTATTGGGTTAAATGTCCCTATTTACACCTTAAGACTATGGATGTATCAATTTACACACTCAATACAAATACTGACTAATATTTGAGAGAGTATTTTGTGGTATATCGTTTCTAGTATATCGTACCATTTTTGCCTTTTTTATTTTTCTATATTTGAACTCAATACCTGATCTTTATATCCTGTGAGAGTTTCATGATAAATGAACCAATAGAAGTGCTCCAAATTCACCTGTAATGAAATCTCTTACATACATTGAAAGTAAAGACTGTTTTTGGTCTCTCCTGTAAAGACACTATTAAATACTTGTTTTTCTTTGGACAGAGACAATATAAATAAGTGTCCAATTTGAAATCAGACATAGAGAGAGAGAGAAATATATCGAAATGGAGGTGGACATGAGGGGGAGAGAGAGGTGGAGATGAGCAGAGAGAAAGCGAGAGAAAGAGATGGGGAGAGAGAGAGAGAGAGAGAGAGAGGTGGAGATGAGAGAGAGGAATAAACACTGAGGGAACCTTGTTGCCCAAAAGCATCATAGTGTAAAGATCATTTGAACTAATTAGCAGGAAAGTCTCGCTCTACCTTCATACCTGTGTTCTGTGCTAAGGTGCATCTGGGAATCTAAGTGTCCTCAGTTCTCCTGTTTGCTAAAGAAGCTCTCAGTTCTGACGTCTGTAGGCCTTCAGATGGGGTCCTAAGGTGTCCCCCTGCTAGCCTTTGCACTATTTATTAGCCCTCCTTCATCACATGGCTTTACTCTTGTTTGGCCCAGTGACCCACCTGCAGTATCCAGTTTCAGAATCCTCTCCAGCTGGCGGCCGCTGTGACCTGAGCATAGACACCTGTGATAGGCGAATAGGGCTGGACTGTTTTATCATATTGTGATCACAGGAAGTGTAGGGGGCGATGTTGTTCTAAAAGACTGTAATACACTACAGGAAGCGTAGGGGGCGACGGTCATTCTGACAGACTGTAATACACTACAGGAAGCGTAGGGGGCGACGGTCATTCTGACAGACTGTAATACACTACAGGAAGCGTAGGGGGCGACGGTCATTCTGACAGACTGTAATACACTACAGGAAGCGTAGGGGGCGACGGTCATTCTGACAGACTGTAATACACTACAGGAAGCGTAGGGGGCGACGGTCATTCTGACAGACTGTAATACACTACAGGAAGCGTAGGGGGCGACGGTCATTCTGACAGACTGTAATACACTACAGGAAGCGTAGGGGGCGACGGTCATTCTGACAGACTGTAATACACTACAGGAAGCGTAGGGGGCGACGGTCATTCTGACAGACTGTAATACACTACAGGAAGCGTAGGGGGCGACGGTCACTCTGACAGACTGTAATACACTACAGGAAGCGTAGGGGGCGACGGTCATTCTGACAGACTGTAATACACTACAGGAAGCGTAGGGGGCGACGGTCATTCTGACAGACTGTAATACACTACAGGAAGCGTAGGGGGCGACGGTCATTCTGACAGACTGTAATACACTACAGGAAGCGTAGGGGGCGACGGTCATTCTGACAGACTGTAATACACTACAGGAAGCGTAGGGGGCGACGGTCATTCTGACAGACTGTAATACACTACAGGAAGCGTAGGGGGCGACGGTCATTCTGACAGACTGTAATACACTACAGGAAGCGTAGGGGGTGACGGTCATTCTGACAGACTGTAATACACTACAGGAAGCGTAGGGGGTGACGGTCACTCTCACAGACTGTAATACAAGAGCCAGAACCAGAGCGGATGTTTTACTGCTTAGCTCCGGGGCTAAAGCTAACTGCTCTAGTGTAATACACACATTAACACGTTACTGTTACACAGCGAGTCTCACCGGAGCAGCCAGAGTGTCCCAGATAGTATTCAGCTTCAAGCACTCAAACGTAACTGAAGAAACAGTAAAGTTTATTTGTTAAACTTTACTGTTATTACTGTGTTTATTGCGTCGGACGCACTGTTTTTTCTCTCTCTCTCTCTCTCTCTCTCCCTCTCTCCCTCTCCCTCTCCCCGAGTGTGATAAAAACCCGAGCGTGAAGTAAGGCAGTCTCTGTAACT
This sequence comes from Megaleporinus macrocephalus, assembly GCA_021613375.1. NCBI lineage: Eukaryota > Metazoa > Chordata > Actinopteri > Characiformes > Anostomidae > Megaleporinus > Megaleporinus macrocephalus. Next base: position 27,484,170 of record CM038715.1, on the reverse strand, counting down.
GCTGTTAACATGTCGGCTGTGTGGAAGTATTTTTTTAATGCACTTCTTAATGACCTGTTAGTTCGGGGTATGAGGAGTTGTATGTTACACTCTTTCAGCAGTAATGTGCTCAAACTGTATTTTTGGGGGGGGGCAGATAAATATATTTAGTTTTTTTCTTGTTAAGTCAGTGTTCAGTAAATGATGTTAAGTTCAGAAATGTTGTGCATTCACGTGTTATTAGTGGGACATTTTAACAGTAAATAAAGCGTAAAACTTCTAGATATCGGTCGAAAAATCAGCAGCACATATCAGCCGTCAACTGACCCTGACCTCTAAACGACGGCATCGGCTATAAAAAAACCCATATCGACCAGTCTCTAGTTCTGACAGACTGTTATACACTACAGGAAGCGTTTACACTGCCATATAACTTACATTGTTTACACCGCTTCTTGATATTCATGTAAACTATACAGCATTAAAAAGGTTCTGTTATTGTTGTTGATGTCAGGCTTGTCAGAACCCTTATTAGTGCTACACAGAACCATATACAGCACATTGTCCGTCAGCCGGAGGAACTATTTCACCATGGAACGAACCTGTTATGCATAAAATGGTTCCATTTAACACTGAAGAACCATTGAAGAACCATCTTTTGACCCATGCCTGGTCTCTGGATTTGGTCATGCACTAAATCATTCATGAAATATTGCGATAGTGATTCATCCCGGTGGGATATCAGCGCTCGCTGGACCTCCCGAGCTGCACTGTGTTTTCATAGCGGTATGAAGTTTCACACATAGTCACATGGTCTTGGGTGTCGTTTCCCTCTGACTCTATGCTCAATTCAGGACCACCATGGGGCTCAAAGAAGCCCCTGTAAGAATTAAAACAATGCAGGGAGGTTAGCTGACTGATTCGAGGGGGCTGCACAAGCTTGGTCACGGTTTGCTCGCCCTGAGAGAGGGAAGGAAAGCGAGGTGGGGTGGCGGGGGCAATTTGAATGTGTGGTTTTAATTGGTCTCTGTAGAGCCTCTCGTACCTCCGCACACTTTTTTTTCCACTCCTTCAAAAATGTCTGGAGTGCGAGCACGGCTGTCTCCTCCACACAAGGGAAGCTGCACGCTCATTACCCGGCGGTTCAGGCAGGATTGATTGGATGGAGGCCGTGGCTAATCGCTGGTGACGCCTCTGCTAAACGGGGAGGTGAGGGCGTAAACTGGGGAAGACAGGCTGCCCTCAGGTTAGCCTTCCGCTGAGCATGAGCCCTGAAAGGGAAGGAAGGTGGTAGAGCTTCACTGTCATCTGTTCTTTTTCCTGGCTGTCGCTTTCATTCTCTCTCGTGCTTTTCCTCCTTTTACTCTCTTCTCTTCCCAAAATACCTTCGTGCTGTTTGCATCTTCAGCTGTTTGCATCCGTACTAGCTTTCAGCAGCTGTGGAAGTGGATCTCTTGCAGGATTCAATTGTGTTGTAGATGACGGTCGCAGCTCAGTGTTGCAGCGCAGTCAACAGTTGTGTGATGAAAATCGAGTCAATGTTGCCGTATCACTGATGACATCATGAATAAAACCCCAGAAGGGAAGGTCTTGTAATAAAACTGAGCTCCCAATTTCAGTAGAGTGTGTCAGGCCCTTTCTGACGAGCCCTGGATCGCATTGCTGGCCTACAGAGAACCGGAGATAAGGACTGTCACAAATTTGTATCCTACTTAGGCGCAACCTAGACGGGCTTGTCAAAATGCTCATGTGCAGCAGAGACAGAGAAGTTCAGAGTGTCGTAACTCGTAACAGGATTATTTGGGGGTCTTTGGGCTGTTTGTTGTGTATTATTGCAGCCAAAAACAACAACACCTTTCTGTCATTCTGCATTACAGTCAGTGCATCTTCTAGTGTTGTTGTATACCATCTACATCACACGCGCAACACCTACAGCAGTGTCTGAACAGTGGGCGGAGCTAAACACGTCTTTTAAGCCGTATTTCTTCACTTTGTAAACAATTATCTGACTTTTAATAATCACAAGTCAGGATCTTAAACTCCGCTGTAGTTATGAGTTTAACATTTTCATATTAGCTGGTGCTTAGACTTTAAAGAAAGGATCTCAGTAACAGTAGATAATTTAACTTGTTGTAAAGATTGTGTCTGAAATGATCTAGTAATATATTTAATACAAGCAGGTGACGTGGAAATAAAATAAATAATGCTATAAAAATAATAATACAGTCTCAGCATCAGAAATATTTGCTGTTTTGGCAAACTTGCATTTAATAAGATATTATTTCTGCTGTGCAGTACATCTTTATTTCTAAAAAATTGAGGGAATTAATTTTATTAATGATTGAATCCTATTTCCTGTTTCATAGTGGGTATATGGTGGAGAACAGACTTGTAGGGGGATCAGATCTTTTTTACGTCCCAGCCTAAACGCCATGTTGTGTGTTTTTGTGCGATTGATCAAAACGCAGGAATCTGATTGGGTTAATGATGATGGAACCTGGAAGAGGAGGATAAAGAGGCGGAATGGGATGTAGTTAGAGGGCCCGTCGCGAAGGTGTCCCAGTTTAGAGGCGTGTTTATAATCGCAGACGCGCTGGAAGTCGGTGGCGGATGGAGGAGGGAGCGCTGTGGGGTCTACCGCAATTCACTTTGTTCTTCGATCAGTCTTGATTTAATCTGCCGTTGTGATGATTATCGTGGCTGCGAAGACGGAGAGGAGGGAGGGGAGCGAGCGAGCGAAGGAGGGAGGGAGGGAGGAGGAGAGGGTGAAGGAGAAGAGGGAAAGAGGTGAGGAGGGATGAGAAAGGGAAGAGGGGAAGGATGTCTCTTTCATGGGAAGAGGCTGAGGGCCGTGTAATCACGTTAGAACACAGACTTCTAATCCCGCAGCCTGTACCACACGCGCACTGCCAGCACAGCCTGCCGACCCAGCGCCGCACGGCCCGACTGGAGGAGGTTCAAATTAGCACCCAGGCTACTTCATACCTGTAGGCTACGTGTGGATGATGAGACTGACTGGATCTTTTCAGGCTTGTGTTTGGTTTGGATAGTGACTAGGGGTGTAAGAAAATATCGAAAATATCGAATATCGGGATATTTTGTTTTGTGATACTGTATCGATTCTCAAAAACACAGTATCAATACACAGATTCCTGGCAGACAGTGAATCATTGTGTGTTGTGTTTAAAGCTCTGACCACTAGATGGCAGAGTTGTAATCCATTTTCAGCTCCACTCCAACGTTAACAAGCTGCAAAAGGGCAAATGCTACTGTAAACATTGATAAACCTGTTCATATAGTGGTGTGTTTTTTTAGTAAAAAAATCACAATATATCACTTTGCTTGCAGTATCGCAATATATCACGATATATTGAATCGTGACCGCTGTATCACGATACGTATTGTATCGCCAGGTTCTTGCCAATACACAGCCCTAATAGTGACTGTAGTCAGAAGTGGCAGCAAATCAGTATCTGTTGTATCTTCATGATCAAAAATAGAAATAAGAACAATAGTGCTGATAATGTGTGTGTGTGTGTGTGTGTGTGTGTGTGTGTGTGTGTGTGTCTAGTCCAGAAATGGAATATATGTATTTTACATGTACAGTGCTGGAATCTAATGCTGCTGGTATTCGAGGGTCCATTAAAAGCCAATGTGTTTTTATTAATACTACTCACAGCATGAGCAACACCAGCACAGCTACACTGCAATAATACATTATTTTAGGAAATCGTCATGTTATCACATCATTCTACGTAGTTTTATTATGTTTTTACGTCATTTTTACACTGTAACATTTGGCCAGTTGGCAGAGCAGCAGAGCAGCGGTCATTTAAATTGGAATATAAGCCCCACCCACGCCCAGACCCATATGATGTGCAGCATTATTCAACCTCATAGCTTTTCTTACCTAATCGATGCTCATCATTAAAGTAACTGTGTGATTATATTATGTGTAAATTTCATAACAAATGGGTCGATAGAGCCGACCGGAATAGAACCATGTTTACATTTACATTATACAAAAAAAAATGAATAGATGTGTAATGATCTGAGCTGATTTTCAGCCCACTGACTGATATTTCTATCTCATAAACCATCCTGAGAGACACAGGAGCCGTATTTGGTGAGGTGAAGATGCTGCAGCCCTGCACGAGACCCCTCAGTCACAGAACCCTGCAGTTTCTCCACCTTAATAAACCAGTACAGAGCTCCTCCTGCAGTCTTTCTCCACCCTAAATAAACCAGTACAGAGCTCCTCCTGCCTTTCTCCACCTTAATAATAACCAGTACAGAGCTCCTCCTGCCTTTCTCCACCTTAATAATAACCGGTACAGAGCTCCTCCTGCAGTCTTTCTCCACCCTAAATAAACCAGTACAGAGCTCCTCCTGCAGTCTTTCTCCACCCTAAATAAACCAGTAGAGCTCCTCCTGCCTTTCTCCACCTTAATAATAACCAGTACAGAGCTCCTCCTGCCTTTCTCCACCTTAATAATAACCGGTACAGAGCTCCCTCTGCCTTTCTCCACCTTAATAATAACCGGTACAGAGCTCCTCCTGCCTTTCTCCCCTTAATAATAACCAGTACAGAGCTCCTCCTGCCTTTCTCCCCTTAATAATAACTGGTACAGAGCTCCTCCTGCAGTCGTTCTCCACCTTAATAATAACCAGTACAGAGCTCCTCCTGCAGTCTTTCTCCCCATTAATAATAACCAGTACAGAGCTCCTTCTGCCTTTCTCCACCTTAATAATAACCAGTACAGAGCTCCTCCTGCCTTTCTCCACCTTAATAATAACCAGTACAGAGCTCCTCCTGCCTTTCTCCACCTTAATAATAACCAGTACAGAGCTCCTCCTGCCTTTCTCCACCTTAATAATAACCAGTACAGAGCTCCTCCTGCAGTCGTTCTCCACCTTAATAATAACCGGTACAGAGCTCCTCCTGCCTTTCTCCACCTTAATAATAACCAGTACAGAGCTCCTCCTGCCTTTCTCCACCTTAATAATAACCGGTACAGAGCTCCCTCTGCCTTTCTCCACCTTAATAATAACCAGTACAGAGCTCCTCCTGCCTTTCTCCCCTTAATAATAACCAGAACAGAGCTCCTCCTGCAGTCGTTCTCCACCTTAATAATAACCAGTACAGAGCTCCTCCTGCAGTCGTTCTCCACCTTAATAATAACCGGTACAGAGCTCCTCCTGCCTTTCTCCACCTTAATAATAACCAGTACAGAGCTCCTCCTGCCTTTCTCCCCTTAATAATAACCAGTACAGAGCTCCTCCTGCAGTCGTTCTCCACCTTAATAATAACCGGTACAGAGCTCCTCCTGCCTTTCTCCACCTTAATAATAACCAGTACAGAGCTCCTCCTGCCTTTCTCCACCTTAATAATAACCGGTACAGAGCTCCCTCTGCCTTTCTCCACCTTAATAATAACCAGTACAGAGCTCCTCCTGCCTTTCTCCCCTTAATAATAACCAGTACAGAGCTCCTCCTGCCTTTCTCCACCTTAATAATAACCAGTACAGAGCTCCTCCTGCCTTTCTCCACCTTAATAATAACCAGTACAGAGCTCCTCCTGCCTTTCTCCTCCTTAAATATACCAGTACAGAGCTCCTCCTGCAGTCGTTCTCCACCTTAATAATAACCGGTACAGAGCTCCTCCTGCCTTTCTCCTCCTTAAATATACCAGTACCGAGCTCCTCCTGCAGTCGTTCTCCACCTTAATAATAACCGGTACAGAGCTCCTCCTGCCTTTCTCCTCCTTAAATATACCAGCACCGAGCTCCTCCTGCCTTTCTCCACCTTAATAATAACCAGTACAGAGCTCCTCCTGCCTTTCTCCTCCTTAAATATACCAGTACAGAGCTCCTCCTGCAGTCGTTCTCCACCTTAATAATAACCGGTACAGAGCTCCTCCTGCCTTTCTCCCCTTAATAATAACCAGTACAGAGCTCCTCCTGCCTTTCTCCTCCTTAAATATACCAGTACAGAGCTCCTCCTGCAGTCGTTCTCCACCTTAATAATAACCAGTACAGAGCTCCTCCTGTCTGCTCTCAGATTGTCTTACTTTATCATAACAGTGATAATGACGTGTCAGCCTGGCTATAAGTGTGAACTGGCTTTGTTCCTGTTCACTGTTGGCCGGATTGTACTTTGTAGCTGATGTGTTATCGTTAACTTGGTTTAACACTGCAAATTAATGGTGCTCAGTCGCTTCACGCAGTCAGAGCAGGCTGGGTCTTGCCTCGCAGTGGCGTGAAGCAGCAATTACTGGTGCTGTTTTTTCCCCTCACGACTTAATGCTGCTGCTTTATTTAATGTCTATTAATTGAAGCTCCTCGGAATACAGCTTGTGTAATCCACCGAGGATTCCTCGAAGGTACAGCAGCCCTGCGTTAACATGAGACGGGTAGTCTTCTGCCAGGAGCTGTGGCTGCAGTCTCTGGTGTGTATTCTGACGAGAGATTTTATAATGTGAGTATCAACACCCAGAAGCTCCTCCACTACAGCTCTGATACCTGAAACACAACATCCTGCTCGATACACAGAGCTCAGCCAAACACAGGTAGTGTACATGTAGGCGTTAAGGTTTAGTGTAAATGTAGGGGTTAGTGTTTAGTGTAAATGTAGGCGTTAGGGTTTAGTGTAAATGTAGGGGTTAGTGTTTAGTGTAAATGTAGGGGTTAGTGTTTAGTGTAAATGTAGGATTTAGGGTTTAGTGTAAATGTAGGTGTTAGGGTTTAGTCTTAATGTAGAGGTTAGTGTTTAGTGTAAATGTAGGGGTTAGGGTTTAGTGTAAATGTAGGGGTTAGTGTTTAGTGTAAATGTAGGGGTTAGGGTTTAGTGTTAATGTAGAGATTAGGGTTTAGTGTAGATGTAGGGGTTAGGGTTTAGTGTAAATGTAGGAGTTAGTGTTTAGTGTAAATGTAGGGGTTAGTGTTTAGTGTAAATGTAGGGGTTAGGGTTTAGTGTAAATGTAGAGGTTAGGGTTTAGTGTAAATGTAGGGGTTAGTGTTTAGTGTAAATGTAGGGGTTAGGGTTTAGTGTAAATGTAGGGGTTAGGGTTTAGTGTAAATGAAGGAGTTAGGGTTAGTGTATATGTAGGGGTTAGGGTTTAGTGTTAATGTAGAGGTTAGGGTTTAGTGTAAATGTAGGGGTTAGGGTTTAGTGTAAATGTAGGGGTTAGGGTTTAGTGTAAATGTAGGGGTTAGGGTTTAGTGTAAATGTAGGGGTTAGGGTTTAGTGTAAATGTAGGAGTTAGTGTTTAGTGTAAATGTAGGGGTTAGTGTTTAGTGTAAATGTAGGGGTTAGGGTTTAGTGTAAATGTAGGAGTTAGTGTTTAGTGTAAATGTAGGGGTTAGTGTTTAGTGTAAATGTAGGGGTTAGGGTTTAGTGTAATGTAGGAGTTAGTGTTTAGTGTAAATGTAGGAGTTAGGGTTTAGTGTAAATGTAGGGGTTAGGGTTTAGTGTAAATGTAGGAGTTAGGGTTTAGTGTAGATGTAGGGGTTAGGGTTTAGTGTAAATGTAGGAGTTAGGGTTTAGTGTAAATGTAGGGGTTAGGGTTTAGTGTAGATGTAGGGGTTAGTGTTTAGTGTAAATATAGGAGTTAGTGTTTAGTGTAAATGTAGGGGTTAGTGTTTAGTGTAAATATAGGGGTTAAGGTTTAGTGTAAATGTAGGAGTTAGTGTTTAGTGTAAATGTAGGGGTTAGTGTTTAGTGTAAATGTAGGGGTTAGGGTTTAGTGTAAATGTAGGAGTTAGTGTTTAGTGTAAATGTAGGAGTTAGGGTTTAGTGTAAATGTAGGGGTTAGGGTTTAGTGTAAATGTAGGAGTTAGGGTTTAGTGTAGATGTAGGGGTTAGGGTTTAGTGTAAATGTAGGAGTTAGGGTTTAGTGTAAATGTAGGAGTTAGTGTTTAGTGTATATGTAGGAGTTAGGGTTTAGTGTAAATGTAGGGGTTAGGGTTTAGTATATATGTAGGAGTTAGGGTTTAGTGTAAATGTAGGAGTTAGGGTTTAGTGTAAATGTAGGTATTAGGGTTTAGTGTAAATGTAAGGGTTAGGGTTTAGTGTAAATGTAGGAGTTAGGGTTTAGTGTAAATGTAGGTATTAGGGTTTAGTGTAAATGTAAGGGTTAGGGTTTAGTGTAAATGTAGGAGTTAGGGTTTAGTGTAAATGTAGGAGTTAGTGTTTAGTGTAAATGTAGGATTTAGGGTTTAGTGTAGATGTAGGGGTTAGGGTTTAGTGTAAATGTAGGGGTTAGGGTTTAGTGTAAATGTAGGAGTTAGGGTTTAGTGTAAATGTAGGAGTTAGTGTTTAGTGTAAATGTAGGGGTTAGTGTTTAGTGTAAATGTAGGAGTTAGTGTTTAGTGCAAATGTAGGAGTTAGGGTTTAGTGTAAATGTGGGTATTAAGGTTTAGTGTAAATGTAAGGGTTAGGGTTTAGTGTAAATGTAGGAGTTAGGGTTCAGTGTAAATGTAGGAGTTAGGGTTTAGTGTAAATGTAGGAGTTAGTGTTTAGTGTAAATGTAGGGGTTAGTGTTTAGTGTAAATGTAGGAGTTAGTGTTTAGTGTAAATGTAGGGGTTAGTGTTTAGTGTAAATGTAGGATTTAGGGTTTAGTGTAAATGTAGGAGTTAGTGTTTAGTGTAAATGTAGGGGTTAGGGTTTAGTGTAAATGTAGGAGTTAGTGTTTAGTGTAAATGTAGGGGTTAGTGTTTAGTGTAAATGTAGGAGTTAGGGTTTAGTGTAAATGTAGGAGTTAGTGTTTAGTGTAAATGTAGGGGTTAGTGTTTAGTGTAAATGTAGGAGTTAGTGTTTAGTGTAAATGTAGGAGTTAGGGTTTAGTGTAAATGTGGGTATTAAGGTTTAGTGTAAATGTAAGGGTTAGGGTTTAGTGTAAATGTAGGAGTTAGGGTTTAGTGTAAATGTAGGAGTTAGGGTTTAGTGTAAATGTAGGAGTTAGTGTTTAGTGTAAATGTAGGGGTTAGTGTTTAGTGTAAATGTAGGAGTTAGTGTTTAGTGTAAATGTAGGAGTTAGGGTTTAGTGTAAATGTAGGGGTTAGTGTTTAGTGTAAATGTAGGAGTTAGGGTTTAGTGTAAATGTAGGGGTTAGTGTTTAGTGTAAATGTAAGATTTAGGGTTTAGTGTAAATGTAGGAGTTAGTGTTTAGTGTAAATGTAGGGGTTAGGGTTTAGTGTAAATGTAGGAGTTAGGGTTTAGTGTAAATGTAGGATTTAGGGTTTAGTGTAAATGCAGGAGTTAGTGTTTAGTGTAAATGTAGGAGTTAGTGTTTAGTGTAAATGTAGGAGTTAGTGTTTAGTGTAAATGTAGGGGTTAGGGTTTAGTGTAAATGTAGGAGTTAGGGTTTAGTGTAAATGTAGGATTTAGGGTTTAGTGTAAATGCAGGAGTTAGTGTTTAGTGTAAATGTAGGAGTTAGTGTTTAGTGTAAATGTAGGGGTTAGTGTTTAATGTAAATGTAGGGGTTAGTGTTTAGTGTAAATGTAGGATTTAGGGTTTAGTGTAAATGCAGGAGTTAGTGTTTAGTGTAAATGTAGGAGTTAGTGTTTAGTGTAAATGTAGGGGTTAGTGTTTAGTGTAAATGTAGGGGTTAGGGTTTAGTGTGGATTAGGATTAGTCCAGTTATGTGGTATGGGTGTTGACCTCTGGTTGGGAAGCTGATAACAGTATCAGGCTAGTCAGTATCACTGCGTATCACTCCACCATGTTTACACTCCCCTGTAACAGAGCTAATCTGATCCTGCGTCTCTGCTAATATCCTGTCGGATTGTTGGGACGCAGCCTCGTGTTGCGGCAGAGTCGTGTATTTCCAGTGTGTCTCAAAGGTGACAGTCATGTTCTCCTCCGGTCCAGCTCCTCTTCGCGCTCCGCACCTTACATAACGCCTGTGAATCATTAGTGCTGGACTGGGGGAAGTCGTCCATGCCAAACTGTGCAGATCCCCCACCAACGCACACGCGCTCGTGTTCTCTCGGCCCCGGCGAGGCTGGACAGATGGTGCCCCCTGTTCCCAGCACTGAAAGCGTGGCCCCTCGCTGAGGGAACGAGTGCACGCGTGCTGAACCGTGTCTGTAGGAACATCACAGTTACAGGGGAGCTACACCTTCATCAGCCGCTCCGGAGCCGCACAACATCTGTACTTCCGCAGGTGGAGGGGCTGCAGTGATGTTTCTTTCAGCAGCCGGAACGGAACAGGAGCGGAATATGTGTACCAGCCTTACGTAACCAGGACACAGAACCAGGAGTATGTTCTGTTACAGTTGCAGAAAAAAACACCACAGATTTCTTTGAGGACCTGGAAGTGAGTCTGCTGAGGAGAAAGGAAGCTGATGTAAACACTAGAGCCGCAGTGCTGTGGAGGTTTGTGAAGATTATTGTACATTTTATTTAAAAGTAAATTTTATCTGATTAAAAGTTAAATAGCAAATTAATAGAAACACCAAAAAATATGTAGAAACAGTTCCGTATTAAAGGATGTGTTAACTTACCCTCTTATTTGCTTACAAACTTAATTTAAACTTAAACTTAAAATAACTTTCCCTTTGAACCTAAACGAAGGGCCGGAAACACAGTATTGTTTCTCATAAACAACAAATAGAGGAGTGCAGGTCAGTGTGTCTGTGGATGAGAGGTTTGGGGATCTGCTCTGAGTGAGTACAGGCAGTTTGGAGGCTGTGGATGATGTTTGAGTGTGAAAATGAATGGGACTCTAGGGGTGAAAAAAGATGGATGGAATAAAACGATAAACAAGTGCAGGTCAGACCAACACTGCAGTCGTGGTCGGGGGTCTGCCCTGAGTCAGTGCATGTGAAACGGTGTCATATGGGTAGTCGTCCATTCATTATGATATTTTTACACAATGTAAACAACAGCCGCCTTGTTTAAATGATGTAGAAGAATACACACACACACGTGTGTGTGTATATATATATATATATATATATATATATATATATATATATATATATATATATATATATATATATATATATATATATATGTCGATGTTAGTAACTTAAGCACAATGTTTACATACAAACTGGGAGTGTTGGTTTCTGACTGTGATGGTTTTGATACTGTATGTGTATTTACTGATTTCTGTACTCTGGTTACTCCGCTGGCTGTAAGAGTTTAAGGTAACGTTGCTTTGGATCATCTCTGCCTGCTCTCTGTCTCCAGCGAGCGAGGTGCCGGGGGTCAGTTAAAGGAATAGTGGAGAGAGCTGATGCCCCGGGTGAAGCTGTGTAGCGGGCAGTGATGAGGGATGTTTATAGCTGTGACTCCATTAAACAGGCCTTTTTCCTGCTGATGCATAATGATGTCTACCTGCGAGAGCCCGAGCTGCTGTGCTAGGAGGGGATTCGTCTCACGCTAAATTATGGGCCATTTTCATCCAAACGAAGCCTAATTGTGCTCTCTGTTACTGAGCGACGGGTGGGGGGTGTGTTTTGGTGGTGGAGGGTGGGGGGTGTATTTCAGTGTAACTTGGCAAGGTGACTGCAGCAGGCTGGAATGATCATCATCTGTTAGTAAATGGACTGGGCATGGCGCGGGGGCACTTTGTCTAATAAAGGTTTTTGTTTTTTTCTTTCCCCTCTTTCATCCTTCTCTCTGCCGTAGTGACCATAAACCGGCTACAGATGTCCGCCGCAGTTGGGGCACTCCAAAATCCAGGCCCTGTGTCACACCCACTGTTTCTGAACCGCCATCAGTCTGGTTATTTTTTTCTTTCTTCTTCTAGTTTTAGGAAAATAAAATCACAATATCTTTGTTTTTATGGAGTTTTTCAACAAATTCTAAGTTTCCTCAACTTCTAAATAAGGCTGATCATCTTCTGGCGGAATTCTGCTTTAAACAGTACCCCCACATCCCCCTCCCCAGATTGCCCCCCAAAAAAGCAGTCTCAAAAGCTCATCTGGTTCTAGAATAAAACACAGTTGCTCTTTTGTTGTTGTTCTTATGAATAATTAATGAGCTCTGCTCTGATTGGCTGGTGGTAATAATCACACCGAAGCAACACAGACGCAATAAAATGAGCCTCTGTGTAAATAAGCTCCGCCCACATACTATTTAGTTACCTATGCTAGTTACTTGGAGCTGCTAGTTGCTATAGTTACCTACACTAGCTACTCTCTTTCATCTGAACACAGTGGCACACAGTGATACACTCACACAGCATGGCTGCTACTTACAGTCACTGTTGTGGTTGTGGTACTAATAAAGGTGGAGCTGCTCGTCTCTTCAGTCTCTTCAGTGTTGAACACTGAGCTGAATGTGCTCCATGTTGTCCGAGTGTTGGAGAAAGTGTCCGGAGTGAAATGTACAGACTGCAGAGTTAAAGTTGTTCAGGATTCTGTTAAAGATGTTGGAAGTTCAGCAGCTTGTTTTGGGAATTTTCCTCCTTAAACGGTGCTGCAGTTCCATTCTGGCGTCTGTACGAGCTGCAGTATTTAAGGTGGAACATCAGATGAAGAATCTGGCGAATAGGAACTTCAGGCTGGTTTAAAGATGAACATAAACCATGTAGATCTGACAGCTGGGTTGGTTGGGAAGGAATGAAAAGTGGTGACGTTCCCTTTGCAGTCTGGAACGCTGGATTTCTCCACCACTGTTCTGGTTGCTGGTTGTTGTTGTGGTTGTGTGTAAATGTTGGGGGTGTAAATATTAACCAGTCTGTTACGTAACAGTGTAGGATTTGGAGCTCGGCCTGTTTGATTCTTCTTCTTCTGTTAAAGCTAAAAGTATGAGGAACGTGATATTGGAATATGGCACTGAGCTCATAAGCCTCCATTGTTTGTTAGCTACGTTTGCATCGCACCTCCAGTTCGGTAGTAAAGATGCAAACTTCCGGCAGGGAGCGTGTTGTGGCTGGTGTTTGTGGCACGGAGGGCATTTTTCTTGGCAGTTTTATTGCTTTAAAGCAGAAGCGTCTCCTCCTCGGGAGTACAGGCTCTAAAAGGCGAGGGCAGCTGCCGGACGAATGTTTTCGGAAACCACAGACAATGTACCATCTGCACCCGGCGGGGAGCCGCAGTGACACGGCGCAAACCGCTGAGAGAAACCGCGGCATTGTTATTGGAGCAGTGCTGCCACACTGACAGCCATGTTACTGCCCAAATCCCTGACCTGATACAGCAGGACACGAGGAAGAGGAGGAGAAGGAGGGGGGGAAGAGAGAGGGAGAGAGTGAGAGAGGAACGCCCCTTGTTGGGTCTGCTGATACATTGTGCAGCTGCGATGCAGCAGATTAGACGGCCGCCTAAACTTCTCACTGCGCAGAAAAGAGCAGGACTCTCTTGCTCCTCTGTTTCTTCATCCTCATCACTCTCCCCTGTCTTTCCCTTCTTCTCCTCTCCCTCACTTCCCCATCTGTGGGACGTTTCTGACAGCAGCAGACATTCTGAGGCTTTAGGCATTAATACAGGCCTACATAAGGAGAGAGAGAGAAAGAGAGAGAGAGAGAGAGAGAGAGAGAGTATAGGTATTGTAGGAGTGTTGTGTGGAGGTGTATAGTTATTGTAGGTGTGTTGTGTGGAAGTGTATAGTTATGGTAGGGGTGTTGTGTGGAGGTGTATAGTTATTGTAGGTGTGTTGTGTGGAAGTGTATAGTTACGGTAGGGGTGTTGTGTGGAGGTGTATAGTTATTGTAGGTGTGTTGTGTGGAAGTGTATAGTTACGGTAGGGGTGTTGTGTGGAGGTGTATAGGTATTGTAGGAGTGTTGTGTGGAGGTGTATAGTTATTGTAGGGGTGCTTAGGTGATGTATAGTTATTGTAGGTGTGTTGTGTGGAGGTGTATAGTTATTGTAGGTGTGTTGTGTGGAGGTGTATAGTTATTGTAGGGGTGTTGTTTAGGTGATGTATAGGTATTGTAGGAGTGTTGTGTGGAGGTGTATAGTTATTGTAGGGGTGTTGTGTGGAGGTGTATTGTTATTGTAGGTGTGTTGTGTGGAGGTGTATAGTTATTGTAAGGGTGTTGTTTAGGTGATGTATAGGTATTGTAGGAGTGTTGTGTGGAGGTGTATAGTTATTGTAAGGGTGTTGTGTGGAGGTGTATAGTTATTGTAGGGGTGTTTAGGTGATGTATAGTTATTGTAGGGATGTTGTGTGGAGGTGTGTAGTTATTGTAGGTGTGTTGTGTGGAGGTGCATAGTTATTGTAGGGGTGTTGTTTAGGTGATGCATAGGTTTTGTAGGAGTGTTGTGTGGAGGTGTATAGTTATTGTAAGGGTGTTGTGTGGAGGTGTATAGTTATTGTAGGTGTGTTGTGTGGAGGTGTATAGTTATTGTAGAGGTGTTGTTTAGGCGATGTATAGGTATTGTAGGAGTGTTGTGTGGAGGTGTATAGTTATTGTAGGAGTGTTGTGTGGAGGTGTATAGTTATTATAAGGGTGTTGTGTGGAGGTGTATAGTTATTGTAGGGGTGTTTAGGTGATGTATATGTATTGTAGGAGTGCTGTGTGGAGGTGTATAGTTATTGTAGGGATGTTGTGTGGAGGTGTATAGGTATTGTAAGGGTGTTGTATAGAGGTGTGTAGTTATTGTAGAGGTGTTGTTTAGGTGATGTATAGGTATTGTAGGAGTGTTGTGTGGGTGATGTATATGTATTGTAGGAGTGCTGTGTGGAGGTGTATAGTTATTGTAGGGATGTTGTGTGGAGGTGTATACGTATTGTAGTGGTTTTGTGTGGGTGATGTATACGTATTGTAGTGGTTTTGTGTGGGTGATGTGTAGGTATTGTAGTGGTGTTGTGTGGATGTGATGTATAGTTATTGTAGGAGTGTTGTGTGGGTGATGTATAGATATTGTAGGGATGTTTAGGTGATGTATAGGTATTGTAGTGGTGTTGTGTGGGTGTTGTATAGTTATTGTAGGAGGGTTGTGTGGGTGATGTATAGGTATTGTAGGAGTGCTGTGTGGAGGTGTATAGTTATTGTAGGGATGTTGTGTGGAGGTGTATAGGTATTGTAAGGGTGTTGTATAGAGGTGTGTAGTTATTGTAGAGGTGTTGTTTAGGTGATGTATAGGTATTGTAGGAGTGTTGTGTGGAGGTGTATAGTTATTGTAGGTGTGTTGTGTGGAGGTGTATAGTTATTGTAAGGGTGTTGTATAGAGGTGTTTAGTTATTGTAGAGGTGTTGTTTAGGTGATGTATAGGTATTGTAGGAGTGTTGTGTGGAGGTGTATAGTTATTGTAGGAGTGTTGTGTGGAGGTGTATAGTTATTATAAGGGTGTTGTGTGGAGGTGTATAGTTATTGTAGGGGTGTTTAGGTGATGTATAGGTATTGTAGGAGTGTTGTGTGGGTGATGTATATGTATTGTAGGAGTGTTGTGTGGAGGTGTATAGTTATTGTAGGGATGTTGTGTGGAGGTGTATACGTATTGTAGTGGTTTTGTGTGGGTGAAGTATACGTATTGTAGTGGTTTTGTGTGGGTGATGTATAGGTATTGTAGTGGTGTTGTGTGGATGTGATGTATAGTTATTGTAGGAGTGTTGTGTGGGTGATGTATAGATATTGTAGGGGTGTTTAGGTGATGTATAGGTATTGTAGGAGTGTTGTGTGGGTGATGTATATGTATTGTAGGAGTGCTGTGTGGAGGTGTATAGTTATTGTAGGGATGTTGTGTGGAGGTGTATACGTATTGTAGTGGTTTTGTGTGGGTGATGTATACGTATTGTAGTGGTTTTGTGTGGGTGATGTGTAGGTATTGTAGTGGTGTTGTGTGGATGTGATGTATAGTTATTGTAGGAGTGTTGTGTGGGTGATGTATAGATATTGTAGGGATGTTTAGGTGATGTATAGGTATTGTAGTGGTGTTGTGTGGGTGTTGTATAGTTATTGTAGGAGGGTTGTGTGGGTGGTGTATAGGTATTGTAGGAGTGCTGTGTGGAGGTGTATAGTTATTGTAGGGATGTTGTGTGGAGGTGTATAGGTATTGTAAGGGTGTTGTATAGAGGTGTGTAGTTATTGTAGAGGTGTTGTTTAGGTGATGTATAGGTATTGTAGGAGTGTTGTGTGGAGGTGTATAGTTATTGTAGGTGTGTTGTGTGGAGGTGTATAGTTATTGTAAGGGTGTTGTATAGAGGTGTGTAGTTATTGTAGAGGTGTTGTTTAGGTGATGTATAGGTATTGTAGGAGTGTTGTGTGGAGGTGTATAGTTATTATAAGGGTGTTGTGTGGAGGTGTATAGTTATTGTAGGGGTGTTTAGGTGATGTATAGGTATTGTAGGAGTGTTGTGTGGGTGATGTATATGTATTGTAGGAGTGCTGTGTGGAGGTGTATAGTTATTGTAGGGATGTTGTGTGGAGGTGTATACGTATTGTAGGGGTGTTGTGTGGGTGATGTATACGTATTGTAGTGGTTTTGTGTGGGTGATGTATAGGTATTGTAGTGGTGTTGTGTGGGTGATGTATAGGTATTGTAGTGGTGTTGTGTGGGTGATGTATAGGTATTGTAGGGGTGTTGTGTGGGTGATGTATGCGTATTGTAGTGGTTTTGTATGGGTGATGTATAGGTATTGTAGTGGTGTTGTGTGGGTGATGTATAGGTATTGTAGTGGTGTTGTGTGGGTGTTGTATAGCTATTGTAGTGGTGTTGTGTGGGTGTTGTATAGCTATTGTAGGGGTGTTGTGTGGATGTGATGTATAGTTATTGTAGGAGTGTTGTGTGGGTGATGTATAGATATTGTAGGGGTGTTTAGGTGATGTATAGGTATTGTAGTGGTGTTGTGTGGGTGTTGTATAGTTATTGTAGGAGGGTTGTGTGGGTGATGTATAGGTATTGTAGGTGTTTTGTTTGTTGTGCAGATGTTTAAGGGAACCCTGACTGTAACTTGTATACAGTGTACGTGTATAATATTATTAGGTTTGGAACACGTTTATTATGAAAAACTTAAATGAGTAAAACTCTAGTAGCTGCTGTTATCATACTGTGATGATGCCATGGTTACCGTGGAGTCAGTACTACAGAATCTATCTAAAAGTTGGAAGGGGCAGATAGAGATCAATTTTATGATGTATATTTTATATACTTTATAATATAATATACTCTCTTTTCCTTTTCTCTCTCTCTCTCTCTCTCTCTCTCTCTATCTCTCTCCCCCTTTATAATTAACATTATGGAAACCTGAATGAATGTGGTTTGTGTTGTTTTTTTTTCCTTTTTAGAGTTGCTATTTGTTATGCATGAGTTCTTGTCCCCCTCCCACCCCCATCTCAGTCTGTGGTGATGGTGGGCTGTAATATTAGCTCGCTGGGGGGACATAAGTAGAGTAAGAAAGCTGCAATTTGGTCTTGAGTGATTTTTCTTCTTATGTAACAATACAGATTTCAGTAAAGCCTGTTATTTGATGTTGGCACCGGAATCTGAGTCCAGCTTCGCCGCTGACCTTTAGAAAAAAGACCATAGCATAAATTGCACATTAGTTTTTTTCTCGTCAGAGAAATGCCTCCCCCCCGACACTGCCACCCACCCCCAACTTAATGGCCTGCTGGCTTTGACTGTTAAGACCTTTGCTTTAAAATGAAAAAGCAAAAGAGTGTGTGCTTGAGTGAGTGAGTGAGTGAGTGAGTGAATTTACATTCCTCATACAGCTGTAAGTACATGTATGTGTTGTATTAAGACTGTTGTCACTGGGACAGTATCAGATCCTCAGGAGACACTTTTAAGGTCAAACCTCCTAAAACTCTTTCTAACTACTGTCCCACACCTAGCAACCACCTGGGATAGCCTAGCAACCCAATTAAAGTAATCAAAGCTTCAGTTCAGCTGCTTATTATTACACATGTGATCAGCTGCTTCACTCACAAACATATCTAAAAACGTTACTTGTTGCTGGTGTATAGTTGTTGCTGTTGTGGTTGTTGTTGTTATTGCCGCTGCTGTTTTGTTGCGGTGGTTATTGTTGTTGTTGATGCTGTTGTGGTTGTTGTTGTTGCTGCTGTTGTGGTTGTTGTTGTTGCTGCTGCTGTTGTTGTTGTTGCCGCTGCTACTGCTGTTATAGTTGTAGTTGTTGTCGCCGCTGCTGGTGTTGTTGTTGCTACTGCTTCCCTTTGTTGTTGTTGCCGCTGCTGTTGTTGTTGTTGTTGCCGTTGTTGTTGTTGTTGCCGCTGCTTCCGCTGCTGTTGCTGTTGTTTCCGCTACTGCTGTTGTTGCAGCTGCTTCCGCTGCTGTTGCTGTTGTTTCCGCTACTGCTGTTGTTGCAGCTGCTTCCGCTGCTGTTGTTGTTGTTGCAGCTGCTTCCGCTGCTGTTGTTGTTGCCGCTGCTTCTGCTGCTGTTGCTGTTGTTGCCGCTGCTGCTGTTGTTGTTGTTTCCGCCACTGCTGCTGTTGTTGTTGTTTCCGCCACTGCTGCTGTTGTTGTTGTTTCCGCCACTGCTGCTGCTGCTGTTGTTTCCGCCACTGCTGCTGCTGTTGTTGTTGTTGTTGTTGTTGTTGTTGTTTCCGCCGCTGTTGTTGTTGTTGTTGTGGTTGTTGTTGTTGTTGTTGCTGCTGCAATCTTTTTGATCATTTACTGCATTACAGCTGACGAATGAAAAAAATGACAGATATGTCGGTGTAGTCGTCTGAGTGTCTTTATCAGACAGTATTTCTGGTGTTGTAAGAACGTTTAGGATGTTTTGATAGCCTAAATCAGTGTATCTGGGGAAACGTAGTGATTATTCAATGGAATTGGGGCGAAAAACAGCGTCGCAGTACTGTACTGATACACGGACATCCAGTATTTATTTTTTATTATTTAAATGTAAAGGGTTTGTATCAGTGTTTGTTTGGCTGTCTGATGGTGCTGCAATACACACACACAGAACGCTGTCCCAACATTGTGCGCTTTATTACAGTGTTGCTACAACGTTCTAAAGGTGGGGCTTTTTATGTTGTCACAATGTAACTACTGATGAACTTTGCCATGAAGTATTATGACTTATTGGCTCATTGGCAACTTAGAAAAATTCCATGGAGTTCTATGCAAATATTAACAACGTTAACACTACATTAACACAACATTGTACGCTGTTAGTTTGTGTATATTTATATATACAGGCATGGCATCGGTGCAGCCCTACTGTATAGAGAACAGTTACGGATGCCGTGTTTGAGGTTGTACGTATTGTTTTATTTAAAAATGTATTTTTTTACTTTAGCTGATGTCTAAAAATACGAAACAAAGCATTGAAAGTGGTGCAGTGACCCTGTGTGTGTGTTTAGGCAGTGGATTGGAGACGAGCTTCACTGGTACGGAACTGAATGGAGGCATTTTGCGTTGAAGAGTAATCAGAATGAGGACTCAGACTCCCCCCAGTTCACTGTCTGCCTGCTCTGTACAGCTCATGCTATTCACACTAGAAGTGTATGTTTTGGTTTACAGAGTGCTCAGTGAGTGAGAGAGTGTCACCAGTAGGATTCTCCGCTCGGCCACATGGAGAGGGTGCGGTGAGCGGCTGCTCAGACCGGTGGAGCGAGCGTGTCGTTCATTAAGGGGAAATCTGAACGAGGTGATAATTAACTTGTAGTGGAAAATGATTCACCACGTCGCTTGCTAAACGTTAACAGAACACATGGCTGCGTCGCCACGTTACCAGCTGTGCTGGTGGAAATTACCGCAAGGTGTAAAGGGGAACCCCACCAAATTTTTTGACATTTCTGGATAATTAGTATGTGAAATGTGAAATGCGCCGTTCTAGAAAAACGTTGAGTCAGAACTGAGTCACAGTGGTGGTGAATGGAACCTGACGTCCACCTCTAAAAGCTCCCTCATGGCTAGTGGTATGAATTATTAATACGCTGCCTGATGTTTTTTGTTTGGAGAAGATTTTGAAGCCTCCATAAAAGCAGAACATGTTTTTGTTGCTGCTGTGAATGTAAATCAGCTTCATCATTAAAGCTGTATATTATACACAAGTGTAAACAGTACAGTGCACCTCACTAACACTCAATCAGACCCTCACAGCAATGTTCAATATCAGTACCTGATCACACTAACACTCAATCACATCCTCACAGCAATGTTCAACATCAGTACCTGATCACACTAACACTCAATCACATCCTCACAGCAATGTTCAATATCAGTACCTGATCACACTAACACTCAATCACATCCTCACAGCAATGTTCAACATCAGTACCTGATCACACTAACACTCAATCACATCCTCACAGCAATGTTCAATATCAGTACCTGATCACAATAACACTCAATCACATCCTCACAGCAATGTTCAATATCAGTACCTGATCACACTAACACTCAATCTCATCCTCACAGCAATGTTCAACATCAGCCCTTGACCTCACTAACACTCAATCACATCCTCACAGCAATGTGCAACATCAGTACCTGATCACACTAACACTCAATCACATCCTCACAGCAATGTTCAACATCAGTACCTGACCTCTAACGCTCAATCACATCCTCACAGCAATGTTCAACATCAGTACCTGATCACACTAACACTCAATCACATCCTTACAACAATGTTCAACATCAGTACCTGACCTCACTAACACTCAATCACATCCTCACAGCAATGTTCAACATCAGTACCTGATCACACTAACACTCAATCACATCTCAAAGCAATGTTCAACATCAGTACCTGATCACACTA
Organism: Megaleporinus macrocephalus; assembly: GCA_021613375.1. Classification (NCBI taxonomy): domain Eukaryota; kingdom Metazoa; phylum Chordata; class Actinopteri; order Characiformes; family Anostomidae; genus Megaleporinus; species Megaleporinus macrocephalus. Next base: position 27,463,563 of record CM038715.1, on the reverse strand, counting down.
ACACTCAATCAATCCTCACAGCAATGTTCATCATCAGTACCTGACCTCTAACGCTCAATCACATCCTCACAGCAATGTTCAACACCAGTACCTGATCACACTAAAACTCAATCACATCCTCACAGCAATGTTCAACATCAGTACCTGATCACACTAACACTCAATCACATCCTCACAGCAATGTTCAACATCAGCCCTTGACCTCACTAACACTCAATCACATCCTCACAGCAATGTGCAACATCAGTACCTGATCACACTAACACTCAATCACATCCTCACAGCAATGTTCAACATCAGTACCTGACCTCTAACGCTCAATCACATCCTCACAGCAATGTTCAACATCAGTACCTGATCACACTAACACTCAATCACATCCTTACAACAATGTTCAACATCAGTACCTGACCTCACTAACACTCAATCACATCCTCACAGCAATGTTCAACATCAGTACCTGATCACACTAACACTCAATCACATCCTCAAAGCAATGTTCAACATCAGTACCTGATCACACTAACACTCAATCAAATCCTCACGGCAATGTTCATCATCAGTACCTGACCTCTAACGCTCAATCACATCCTCACAGCAATGTTCAACACCAGTACCTGATCACACTAAAACTCAATCACATCCTCACAGCAATGTTCAACATCAGTACCTGATCACACTAACACTCAATCACATCCTCACAGCAATGTTCAACATCAGTACCTGACCTCACTAACGCTCAATCACATCCTCACAGCAATGTTCAACATCAGTACCTGATCACACTAACACTCAATCACATCCTCACAGCAATGTTCAACATCAGTACCTGACCACACTAACACTCAATCACATCCTTACAACAATGTTCAACATCAGTACCTGACCTCACTAACACTCAATCAAATCCTCACGGCAATGTTCATCATCAGTACCTGATCACACTAACACTCAATCAACCACATACTTAAGTAACTGTAACTAGTTAATAGCCGCCTGTACAGATTGATTATGTTCAGCAGCTGATAATGAGGTATTGATTAGTTGCAGGTGTTCAGTAATAACAGCAAATCACAGTGAACAGAGGAGAAAACAGGAAATGGTTAAATAATCAAATTTCTTCTTTTTCCTTCTTCACCTCCTTATTTGCTTCTTATTCTTCTTGCCTTCTATTTCTTTTTCCTCACCCCCCCCCCCCCCTTCTTCTTCTACATATTGACAGTAACTCCTCCCAGAGTTGCCACTGTTCCGACTCGGGGATCTTCTGTGTGATGATTAATGATGTCTGTGTTTGGAGCTTTCTAATTGGTTGATATGATTTTCGTACCATCCTCGTTATTGGACAGCGTGCAAAGACAGTTAGAAATGATCCAGAATCAGCCGAATCTTGTCTCATTGTCTTAATCTAATACTCCTTTTTTGGAGGTACATGGTTTTTGGATGTATTAATCACTAGAGCAAAGGCTTTGAATCCGTCCGCAGTGTGTACGCAGAGCAGTTACAGGAGGAGTGAAATCCTGTGAAGATTAGCTGAGCAGTGTTTGTGAAGTCTCTGCCGCTCCTGGACTCCCGTGGGCGGCCCTGGCAAACAGCCTCCGCGCCGTCAGTGCCGAGTCGCGCGGGGACACTGGAAGGTACACGAGCGCTCGGTGTGATCTGTCAGATCAGGAGCTGCTCCAGTTAAACCGCTGCGTACTCCTCGTCTGAGGCGTCTCAGGACTTTAAGGATGAGGTGTCTGGGTCCTGCGGCTGCCGGCGGGGAGCGCGGAGCCGAGTGCTCGGGTACCGAGCCTGCAGACTTCGCGGTGTAGCGCTTCCCTGTTTACCTCGAGCGACGGCGCTTGGCAGGTGTTCAGCCGCGTTAATGAATAATGTTCTGTTAGTGAGTGTTGTGTATACATTTAACTTGTTATGAAAACAGGGCGCCTGCCAAAGAACAGGAGAGGCGGAAAGTCACGGAAACATCTGCAGAGCGCATGTTCAAGCGGCTGCGGCGTGTGTCCTAGCCCACTGTCGGCTGCCGCGTGCTTTCTCCTCTTTCCCGCTCCGTGTCCGTGAGGGGCCGCGTGTCGGACATGGGTAACGGCATGTTAAATCACCCATAATTCCCCTCTCCGCCTGGACCCGCACCATCTGCCGTCTTCCGTTGACTCCCTCGCTTTTCTGCTGAATCCTCAGTCCCCGGTGAGACGCGCAGGTCAGACTGAGTTGTGGACGCTGTCGTTTCCTCCCGCAGAGGATTCCTCACGTCTGCTGTCTTTAAAGCCACACAGCAGAAACCCAATCCCAGGTCTGAAAAACACTTGCTCATGTGGTTTCTGACCTCGTTGTCTGTAACGGACAGACCACCAAATGTGGCTTTTATTAAAGTGTGTTCTCTGAAGATGCTCTGTTGACTTGCGCCTGATTTGACCGTCTGACTGTAAGCAAGTCTATTAGAGACTTTATTAGAGATGGAAGGCTTTTCCAAGGTTTAGGTCCAGTGACTGAGAACACACAGTCACCCTTAAACTCCAGCCGGGAATGTGGAATGACTAAATGCAAGTCGTTTGCCGCTCAGAGCAGCTCACATCTACACAGTCGAGTCACATTATTATGACCACTTACATCTGTGGGGAATGCTTTGGTGGCATTCTATGAACCCACTCCTCCATGTGGAAGACACTCCCAACCAATTTGGGTCTGAATCCATCCTTGCAGATCACGTACACCATACATGCTGATGGTCTTCTCTGGGGTGGATGGGAACTTCCAGCAAGACAATGAGACACATCACACGCCTAGAAATGTCCTACATTGGTTGGAAGAGCTGACCCAGACTTCCAAGTATTACCCAGGTCTGGAACCCAACTGAGAATCTGTGGGACCACCTGGATGATGGTGTTGGCTTTATGGATCCTCCTCCACGCTTCTTCCAGCAGCTGTGGGATGCACTGCAGTCAGTATGTCTCCAGATACCTGTGACCACCTACCAGGACCTTACTGAGTCTCCCAGTCCGTCTAGCTGCTGTCCGGCGAACGCTCTGGATATTGGCTGGTCAGAATAATGTGAACCCACTGTTTATAACTAGGTGCCAGACCATGTAAAGCATATTGAACATTTTGGTAGTGTTACAAATTACTTGTACACAAGTAGGTAAGGGTAGTGTTATAGTTTACCTGTACATAGTTAGGTGAGGGTAGTGTTACAGTTTACCTGTACACAGTTAGGTGAGGGTAGTGTTACAGTTTACATGTACACAGGTAGGTGAGGGTAGTGTTACAGTTTACCTGTACACAGGTAGGTGAGGGTAGTGTTACAGTTTACATGTACACAGGTAGGTGAAGGTAGTGTTACAGTTTACCTGTACATAGGTAGGTGACGGTAGTGTAACAGTTTACATGTACACAAGTAGGTGAGGGTAGTGTTACAGTTTACCTGTACACAGGTAGGTGAGGGTAGTGTAACAGTTTACATGTACACAGGTAGGTGAAGGTAGCGTAACAGTTTACCTGTACACAGGTAGGTGAAGGTAGTGTTACAGTTTACCTGTACACAGGTAGGTGAAGGTAGTGTTACAGTTTACCTGTACACAGGTAGGTGAAGGTAGTGTTAGGTCTCATATTGGTACAGTCTAAGGTGTTTACACAGGTGAGGAATCGAAGCCCAGTCTACTGCATGGAGGGCAGCAGTGTAACTGAGGCTAACCTACATTAGCCTCATGGCTCTAGACTGAAGAAGAAGCAAACTTCACACGCCAAACATGTCTTGGCTGGTCGGCTACCTGTGGGGCGAATTTAAATATATGCAAATGAGATTTTTGCTCTGCTATCATTTGCAAGATGTTCCTCTGAGTGCCATCAGACACGGGGCCTATTTTTCTCCCCCCTGCAGCTCCAAGGTTTTTACATGAGCAAGTTGCTGCAGTCAGGCATCCTTGAGAAGTCTCCGGCAGGATCAGGGTTGTTTTTGGGACAGGACGGCTTTCCGGGCCGCGGCGCAGAGAAAAAAGTCTGCAGGTTACTTCACACGCAGTATTGTCAAGAGCGCTTATGGAGAAAACTTGCTGAAAGCAGAATATTTTAACAAGCCCTCGTCTACCTCCAGGATTTTCAGGGGAGAGGAAAGGAGAGAGAGAGAGAGAGAGAGAGAGAGAGAGAGAGAGAAGAGAGGCCTCCCTCTCCCCGGCCGTGAACTCCCCGAGGCTAGAGAAGAGAGAGCTTTGCATATATATTTATTTTTATCTGGATCAGAACAAATCGGGAGTTTGCAGAGGAAGGGGAGCCGGACAAGTTGCTTTGGTAAAAATAACCTCGCCTCAGTATCAATATTCATCATAGCGGCTCACACAAAGCCACCTTCAGTAACGTTCTCCTGTTACCTCCCTCCCCGCCAAAACAAAACCCCCTGAATTCGTTCTCGCGCCGCCGTAGCTCGGTTGCAGGAGCTTTTGTTTTGACCTCGAGGTTTTTCCGCGGATCTGAATAGTCTCTGATTATGCCAGCCAAGTCCCTGTGTAGATGGAAAGATTTGAAATGGAAAACAAGAATTGGCTGCGCTATCAAGAGAGCTGTTTTTCATTTTCACCCCTCGGTCAGACGCACCTCTTTCATAACAATGACTGGAGTGCTTTGCGGAGGAATAATGGTTTGGAACAGTGCTTAAGGCTCGCGGGATGAAGGTCCGGCGGCTCAAAGCGAACTTTCTGTTTACGAGCTCCTCCATTGCGCATAATGAACGCTGCCGGAGATTCGGGGGCAGCGCTCGGCGCTCCCGCTGCCTTTCTTTCTTTCTTTCTGCCCAACTTGCTCGTTCTGGGGTTGCGTGGCGTGAAAGTAAGCGTGATGGACGCTCTTTCGTTAGTCGTGGTTCATTTGAAGTGCAAACCACTTACTTAAGCAAACAAAAGCAAGATGTGGAGATTTTACTCAGACTTTTGTCGTCCCCCCCCCACTCCCCCCAGCGTGGAGGTAGGCTCCCTCCACGGCTTCTTCCACAACGCCGGTGAAGAACAGAGGCTCCTGTGTCTTTGGGAGAAAGCTTATTATCTGGAAGAGAATCTTTTGTAAACATGTGGTTTGTGTGGACGTGGAGTGCTTCGAGAGAAGAGCGCTGAGGTCTCTGCACAACACTTTTTATTGCCCTGCGCGGTTAAACGTTTACAGGTCTTTTAATGGAGGTCCTGATGGTCCGCAGGTCATCCTCCACCTGCCAGTCTCGGTGCTCATCAGCCAAGGCATGCTTGGTTTACTTCTAGAGTTTAGAGCTGGAGATGCTGGGCTAATAGTGCTGAGTGCTGGTAGTCGGTATTGATTGAAAGGTCGGAAAAGCAGTCAGCGGCTGGAAGTAGCTTCTTATTTGGCAGGTCTTTGTTCAGATTTCCAGTTCCACCTTAAATTGTGCAGCAGTAACATTCTGGAGCCTTAGGCTATCTATCTAGCTTCTTGTTCAGATTTCCGGTTCCACCTTAAATGGTGCAGCAGTTGCATTTGGGGCGTCTCAAGTCAACCCACCCAGGTTCGTACTAGAGTTTCTTGTTTCACCTTAAATAGTACAGCAGTTACATTCTTGCTGGACTATTTAAGATGAAACTGGGAAATTCAAACCAGAAGCTGGACAGGTAGACTAAAACACTGGAATGCAAGTACTTCACTATTTAAGGTGGAACTGGGAAATTCAAACCAGAAGCTGGACAGGTAGACTAAAACACTGGAATGCAAGTACTTCACTATTTAAGGTGGAACTGGGAAATTCAAACCAGAAGCTGGACAGGTAGACTAAAACACTGGAATGCAAGTACTTCACTATTTAAGGTGGAACTGGGAAATTCAAACCAGAAGCTGGACAGGTAGACTAAAACACTGAAATGCAAGTACTTCACTATTTAAGGTGGAACTGGGAAGTTCAAACCAGAAGCTGGACAGGTAGACTAAAACACTGGAATGCAAGTACTTCACTATTTAAGGTGGAACTGGGAAATTCAAACCAGAAGCTGGACAGGTAGACTAAAACACTGGAATGCAAGTACTTCACTATTTAAGGTGGAACTGGGAAGTTCAAACCAGAAGCTGGACAGGTAGACTAAAACACTGGAATGCAAGTACTTCACTATTTAAGGTGGAACTGGAAAATTCAAACCAGAAGCTGGACAGGGTAGACTAAAACACTGGAATGTAAATACTTCACTATTTAAGGTGGAATTGGAAAATCCAAGGAAGTACCCAGACAAGTTGACCAAGATGCCCAAATGTAACTGCTGCACCACTTGGGGGAATGTTGTGGGTGGAGCTACTCACACTGGGGCTGGCTTATTCTAATGAGCCACCATTTGACATAACAAGGGGAGTAAATTTGATCACCTTGTTGAATCCCAAGTATACTGAACCACAGAAAAGTGACTGGGTGGTCTTATTTTACAGTTCGAGTTTTTTTTTTTAACAAGGTGGTCTCTTTTACGCAGGCTGCCTATATAATTCAAATTACTGACCGTCAAATGACCCCTTCTTTGGTATTTATTTGTTTATTTGTTTAAGGGCTGCACCTAATGATTAATTTTATAATCGACTAATCTAATGATTATTATTATTATTATTAATATTATTTTGATTAGTCGATTAATCTAACGATTTAAAATTCTTAAATTACTCTAATATGAGTGTGGTAAGAAAATGTTTTATTTTGTTATGATTTGTAACCAGTGGATGATGTGTGTGTGTGTGTGTGTATGTGTGTGTGTATACACACACTGGATGATTAAGAAATGGTTAGCTGTGCATAGTTAAGTGACTACTACTGATATAAACATGTTAAAAGCTCATTTACGCGCAGCGTCAAATACGGTTCCACACGGAGCCTTCTGTCCATACTCTTCGTTCATACATTCGTTTTCGGATACGGACGGGATGGAGCAATACCACTGGATACCGTGGGGGCAGTGCATGACCACTTCCATACAGACACTACGAAGAAGAAACGGTGGGACTTTCTGAAGAGAGGTTGTGCAAGTTGATTAGAAATTCCCTGAAATACCTTCTGCAGAGACAAACAGTCGTTTAATCACTGAAACAGTTGTTTTTCTTTGTTTTTGGACTAAATAAAGAACTACAAGCTCTTCTACCGCCGCCATGTTTGATTTACTCTGAACTGTCCTCTACTGTACGTGTTGCTCAGCAACCATGTAAAGTAGCTGACGCAGAGAAGTATGTGGGCAGTGACGGTCATATTGCTTCAAACGCACGCAGAGTATAAATCACCTGTTTATAATTTTAAAATCTGATAAGATGAGAAAAACAAGTAAACAGAATTTACGGTGCTGTCACAAAGTGTTCCGGGATGCGTGCTCGTGCAAAGCAGTTGTACTGTTGTGATCATCTCCACATTGCAAAGCTGACAGAGCAGCACACTGTGTGAAATACTCCCACAACTTTAGATGCACAGATAAATCCATGCTTTCCCTTATGTTGACACGTCGACCCAGCCTTAATTTATTTATTTATTAATTTATTTTTGGCTGAACTGTCGCTTTAGGGTTTCACCAGTAGCCTCTGGGCTCTTGGACACACTGCCCTGTTGTGAAAAGCTAGCGGTCAGCCCCATTAGAGCCAGGGCTGGATGGTACTGGAGGCAGAACAGGCGAGAGGCTGAGCTCTGGGGACTGACATGGCAACTCGAGCGAGTATTGTGGAGAGAGTTGGGGAGGGGGGGCAGCGAGGTGTGTGGGGGGGTGCGGTGCCCTGTAAATAATGAGAATGTGTAAAATCTCTCTGTTGTGAGGGAGTTTGCTTGGAGTTTATTAAAAATGGATAAACGGAGCGCGCCATGGCGACACCCGGGCGACGTCTAAGGCCGTGCAATTAATTTTCACGAGTGGTGAAACGGTGATTATGCGCTGCGAGGGTCGTGATTTGTTTTAGGCTGGTTGACTCGGTTCACAGCGGAGAACTGTTTTCCGGCCCGAGCGCTCGTCAAACGCAGCCGTGGGGATGTCATGAGAGAAAGTTCTCTGTGTTTCACTATTAGCTCTTTCTAGTTTGCTGTGGATCGTGATCACATGATCACATGGATTTTGTGCAGTAATTATTAAACAAAAGCCTAATAATCTTTTTCTGGCTGTGGGCTGCTGGCACTGTAACCTGCTCCTTAAAGCAGGCAGTAGATTTATTTGTTATATTCAGTATGCAATTTGTTCTGATGTTCTACATAGAAGGTATGTGTGTCTTTAGCCCCCAGATGTGGTTCTACACCCATTTACACTCTTTGAGCTGCTCCTAGAATAAAACACTGTTTCTCTTATGTTGTTGCGCTCATGGATTATTAATAAGCTCTGCTCTGATTGGCTGATTTACAGTGGTGGTGATCACACAGAAGCAACACAGACCAAATAAAGTGAGCCTTTGTGTAAATAAGCTCCGCCTACAAGTTGTTCAGGATTCTGTTAATGATGTTGGAAGTTCAGCAGCTTGTTTTGGGAATTTTCTGTTCCACCTTAAACTGTGCTGCGGTTCCATTCTGGCATCTGTACGAACTGCAGTATTTAAGGTGGAACATCAGATGAAGAATGTGGCGAATAGAAACTTCAGGCTGGTTTAAAGATGAACATCAACCATGTAGCTCTGACAGTTGGGTTGGTTGGGAAGGAATGAAAAGTGGTGACGTTCCCTTCACAGTCTGGAACGCTGGATTTCTCCACCACCGTTCTGGTTGCTGGTTGTTGTTGTGGTTGTGTGTAAATGTTGGGGGTGTAAATATTAACGAGTCTGTTACGTAACAGTGTAGGATTTGGAGCTCAGCCTGTTTGATCCTCCCTCTTCTGTAAAAGCAGGATTTGTATTTGAAGAACAGAGTTTGAGGTTCAAGGTATGTACAGTTCTGAGTACTGAACTCTCAGTAGTACACTATACAACACTGTACATACAGGTTTACAGTCCATGGCAGATTTAATAGGCAGCAGTAATGAAGTTAGAATCTAATTTGTTAATAGACCACCAGCTGTTCAGTCTGCACACACACAGAAGAAGTTGCCGTCCACATGGCTGCCTCTTGTTTGACTGTCCTGTATTGCTAAATGTTTAAGAATTTTAAGCACATGAGTGCATCTGAGACGCTGTTTATGATAGTTTAGAGAAGATTTCAGTCTTAAACTCTATTCATGGTGGAGGGATACATGCAGGACGCTGTGAGATTAAAATAGTCCCCAAAGAAAACCTAGTATTTTCAGATTTTCCACATTTTACCATCAACATCCATATAAACTCAGAAGACACGTGTAGCTTCACTGGTGGGTTTGATAGTCAATACAATGTGTGTATTTGTGTTGTAGACATGCAGACCCCTGGTTCCCATCACCACCACTGTAAACACCATCACCACCACTGTAAACATTATCACCAACACTGTAAACACCATCAACACCACTGTAAACACCATCATCACCACTGTAAACACCATCACCACCACTGTAAACATCATCACCAACACTGTAAACACCATCAACACCACTGTAAACATCATCACCACCACTGTAAACATCATCACTACTGTAAACATCATCACCAACACTGTAAACACCATCAACACCACTGTAAACATCATCACTACTGTAAACAACATCACCACCACTGTAAACATCATCACCACCACTGTAAACATCATCACTACTGTAAACAACATCACCACCACTGTAAACATCATCACCACCACTGTAAACATCATCACTACTGTAAACAACATCACCACCACTGTAAACATCATCACCACCACTGTGATCTGTAAAGGTGCCTTCACACCTGTCTTGTTTGTTGCAGACCAGTCCATTATAGCAGGTATGAACACTCGATGATGGGTGGACCTTGCTTGGACCCCCTGAAGGAGGTCAGGGGGCATGTCCCCCAGAGGAGCATGTTATGTATTTTAAAGTTAGATGCATTGAGGTTGTGCAAAATTTAGGAGTTTAGGTTTTTGTGACACTGAGGTGTTAAAAAAACTCCAGCAGCAGCACTGCTGTGTCTGATCCACTTACACCAGCACAACACACACTAACACACCATCACCACGTCAGTGTCACCGCAGTGCTGAGAATGACCCGCCTCCCTTATAGTACCTGCTATGTGGTGGTCCTGTGGGGGTCCTGATCATTAAAGAACAGAGTAATAAAGTATACAGAAAATCAGATGAACTACAGTCTGTAAGTGTAGCTCCTGTATGGTCAGTGGAGCTGATACACTGGACAGTGAGTGGAGATACAGGGAGGTGGTTTGCACGCCTGTACACAAACCCTCTTTCTCTGCAAGGCGGTCTGTTTCTCTCTGCACTGACTGCCAACCCGCTTGTGCTTCTATCTGATCCTCTCACTGTCTCTTTTCACCGACCTTATCTTCTGCTCCGATTACGGCGCCGTGGCTGTGCTTCCTCTGCTCTGATCTCTCGACACGGCTCGAACGACCCTATCTGATCCGGGCGTGTTGTAAGACGCATCCGTGGAGTAACCCGAACAGCCACGGACCCCCAGCAGACAGGCTGTGAGATCGACTGGCCCCCCACCCACCCCAGATACCACAGAAGCAGCCAAGCGTTTCCGAGAGCATTTCAGAGAGCCAATCGATTTCCAACGTGGTCGAGAGAGAACGTCTCAAGTGAACCCTAGTTTTATCAGCGCTGTGTGATGAGGCGTTTATCTGTTTGCCTTGACTCGCCTTAAGACCGGATGACGATGACCGACTCGAGGGCTTAATCTTGCGGTGCCGTGTCTGTGTTCTTGACGCTGGAACATAAGTCGGCCATGCTGCGTCCCGATGAGTCCCTGTGATGATGAATATCTTTAGAAGCAGATCGCTCTCAAATAGCACGCGACAGATTGCCGGATGGGGTGTCAAATATTCCCGGCGGGGTCTTGTTTGGAGAGATTTGGGTTTGTGCACTCGGTGCCCCGGAGTCCCCAGAGACGAGCCAGTTCTGTCAAAAGGGGGGAAGAAAAGGCCCTGCCCGTCGGAAACCGCACACACTCGTCGGGAAAGAAACCCTCTCGGCCTCAGACGCCTCGAGTTTCCACCGCAATTAATTCTCCCGGCTGCCGAGCCCCATCCGACGGCTTCTTATTGTTTCTGCTCGGTAATCTACCGCTGGGAAATTGATTTGTTTGTTGGGCGCGCACGCAGAAGTCTGTTCATGAAAAATGGATAAATGTCATCTTGTCGGCCTCCTGTAACGATGAGGACAAATAAAGGAGCGCCGCTGTGAGCCTGGAAAAATCCGAGCAGCGTTTGTCAGGGAGAGCGAGAGGCACGGAGAGGGCATGTCTGTCCTCGCTGTGCGGACCATCAGAGCTGAAGCTGCTCTGCGAGAATGGCATTGAGGCATCTCCAGTCTCGCCGATGTGTCTGGTATTCCTAACTTTGGGAATGGTGTAGGAATTTTTAGATCTTTTTAGGGCTGAAACGATTCCTCGAGAAACTCGAATACAAAAGGTAATCGATTCAAATCCTTTGCATCGAAGATTCGTTTAATCCGTACAACCATATACAGTTTCGCACGGATGACTGTTACTGTTGCACAGCGCGCGCTTATGGTGTTGCTAGGTGACAAGAAGACATGATTTTACGGCGTGGATTGCAAAATAGAGAAAGAGAGAGATAAAGAAGAGACGGACCAGAGAAAACCATACACAGTGTCTAAAGTCTACTGTAAAAGCGAACTATCCGAGTGAGCCGTTACTGACTAACCCTGAAGAAAGACGTGGCTGAAGTTAGCTTCTTATGTAAATTCCGCCTTTCCACCTTAAATGATGCAGCAGTTACAGGCAGCAGAACTTAACCTCTCTCGTTTAAGGTGGAACAGGGATTTCTAATAAGAAGTTAACTTCAGAAAGCAAGCTACTGCGCTTTCCCAGCAAACTGATAGACCCCTAGCCGAGCACGTGTTTCAGTCTACACGTCCAGTCCACAGAGCGGAGTGACACACAGTAACGATAACATTTTAGCTTAAATCAGTTTGATGGAGAGTTAAAATGAAGGCTAGTAAAGTGTGTATGTTAGTTGTGGTTATATGTAATGACTAGTTAAGAAAGTAAGTCAGTGTGATGGAGAGTTAAAATGAAGGCTAGTAAAGTGTGTATGTTAGTTATGGTTATATGTAATGACTAGTTAAGAAAGTAAGTCAGTGTGATGAAGAGTTGAGATGAAGACTAGTAAAGTGTGTATGTTAGTTATGGTTATATGTAATGACTAGTTAAGAAAGTAAGTCAGTGTGATGGAGAGTTAAAATGAAGGCTAGTAAAGCGTGTATGTTAGTTGTGGTTATATGTAATGACTAGTTAAGAAAGTAAGTCAGTGTGATGGAGAGTTAAAATGAAGGCTAGTAAAGCGTGTATGTTAGTTGTGGTTATATGTAATGACTAGTTAAGAAAGTAAGTCAGTGTGATGGAGAGTTGAGATGAAGGCTAGTAAAGTTTGTGTTAGTTATGGTTATATGTAATGACTAGTTAAGAAAGTAAGTCAGTGTGATGGAGAGTTAAAATGAAGGCTAGTAAAGCGTGTATGTTAGTTGTGGTTATATGTAATGACTAGTTAAGAAAGTAAGTCAGTGTGATGGTGAGTTGAGATGAAGGCTAGTAAAGTTTGTGTTAGTTATGGTTATATGTAATGACTAGTTAAGAAAGTAAGTCGTGTGATGGAGAGTTAAAATGAAGGCTAGTAAAGTGTGTATGTTAGTTGTGGTTATATGTAATGACTAGTTAAGAAAGTAAGTCAGTGTGATGGTGAGTTGAGATGAAGGCTAGTAAAGTGTGTATGTTAGTTATGGTTATATGTAATGACTAGTTAAGAAAGTAAGTCAGTGTGATGGTGAGTTGAGATGAAGGCTAGTAAAGCGTGTATGTTAGTTATGGTTATATGTAATGACTAGTTAAGAAAGTAAGTCAGTGTGATGGAGAGTTAAAATGAAGGCTAGTAAAGCGTGTATGTTAGTTGTGGTTATATGTAATGACTAGTTAAGAAAGTAAGTCAGTGTGATGGAGAGTTAAAATGAAGGCTAGTAAAGTGTGTATGTTAGTTGTGGTTATATGTAATGACTAGTTAAGAAAGTAAGTCAGTGTGATGAAGAGTTGAGATGAAGACTAGTAAAGCGTGTATGTTAGTTATGGTTATATGTAATGGCTAGTTAAGAAAGTAAGTCAGTGTGATGGAGAGTTAAAATGAAGGCTAGTAAAGCGTGTATGTTAGTTATGGTTATATGTAATGGCTAGTTAAGAAAGTAAGTCAGTGTGATGGAGAGTTAAAATGAAGGCTAGTAAAGTGTGTATGTTAGTTGTGGTTATATGTAATGACTAGTTAAGAAAGTAAGTCAGTGTGATGGTGAGTTGAGATGAAGACTAGTAAAGTATGTATGTTAGTTATGGTTATATGTAATGACTAGTTAAGAAAGTAAGTCAGTGTGATGGTGAGTTGAGATGAAGGCTAGTAAAGCGTGTATGTTAGTTATGGTTATATGTAATGACTAGTTAAGAAAGTAAGTCAGTGTGATGGTGAGTTGAGATGAAGGCTAGTAAAGCGTGTATGTTAGTTATGGTTATATGTAATGACTAGTTAAGAAAGTAAGTCAGTGTGATGGAGAGTTGAGATGAAGGCTAGTAAAGTGTGTATGTTAGTTATGGTTATATGTAATGACTAGTTAAGAAAGTAAGTCAGTGTGATGGTGAGTTGAGATGAAGGCTAGTAAAGCGTGTATGTTAGTTATGGTTATATGTAATGACTAGTTAAGAAAGTAAGTCAGTGTGATGGAGAGTTAAAATGAAGGCTAGTAAAGTGTGTATGTTAGTTGTGGTTATATGTAATGGCTAGTTAAGAAAGTAAGTCAGTGTGATGGTGATTTGAGATGAAGGCTAGTAAAGCTTATGTTAGTTATGGTTATGTGTAATGGCTAGTTAAGAAAGTAAGTCAGTGTGATGGTGAGTTAAAATGAAGGCTAGTAAAGCTTATGTTAGTTATGGTTATGTGTAATGGCTAGTTAAGAAAGTAAATCAGTTTGATGGTGAGTTGAGATGAAGGTTAGTAAAGCGTGTATGTTAGTTATGGTTATATGTAATGATTAGTTAAGAAAGTAAATCAGTTTGATGGTGAGTTGGATGAAGGCTAGTAAAGCGTGTATGTTAGTTGTGGTTATATGTAATGACTAGTTAAGAAAGTAAGTCAGTGTGATGGTGAGTTGAGATGAAGGCTAGTAAAGCGTGTATGTTAGGTATGGTTATATGTAATGACTAGTTAAGAAAGTAAGTCAGTGTGATGTGAGTTGAGATGAAGGCTAGTAAAGCGTGTATGTTAGTTATGGTTATATGTAATGACTAGTTAAGAAAGTAAGTCAGTGTGATGGTGAGTTGAGATGAAGGCTAGTAAAGTTTGTGTTAGTTATGGTTATATGTAATGACTAGTTAAGAAAGTAAGTCAGTGTGATGGTGAGTTGAGATGAAGGATAGTAAAGCTTGTGTTAGTTATGGTTATATGTAATGACTAGTTAAGAAAGTAAGTCAGTGTGATGGTGAGTTGAGATGAAGGCTAGTAAAGCGTGTATGTTAGTTATGGTTATATGTAATGACTAGTTAAGAAAGTAAGTCAGTGTGATGGTGAGTTGAGATGAAGGATAGTAAAGCTTGTGTTAGTTATGGTTATATGTAATGATTAGTTAAGAAAGTAAGTCAGTGTGATGGTGAGTTAAGATGAAGGCTAGTAAAGCATGTATGTTAGTTATGGTTATATGTAATGACTAGTTAAGAAAGTAAGTCAGTGTGATGGTAAGTTGAGATGAAGGCTAGTAAAGCGTGTATGTTAGTTATGGTTATATGTAATGACTAGTTAAGAAAGTAAGTCAGTGTGATGGTGAGTTGAGATGAAGGATAGTAAAGCTTGTGTTAGTTATGGTTATATGTAATGACTAGTTAAGAAAGTAAGTCAGTGTGATGGTGAGTTGAGATGAAGGATAGTAAAGCTTGTGTTAGTTATGGTTATATGTAATGGCTAGTTAAGAAAGTAAGTCAGTGTGATGGTGAGTTGGATGAAGGCTAGTAAAGTGTGTATGTTAGTTATGGTTATATGTAATGGCTAGTTAAGAAAGTAAGTCAGTGTGATGGTGAGTTGGATGAAGGCTAGTAAAGTGTGTATGTTAGTTATGGTTATATGTAATGGCTAGTTAAGAAAGTACATCAGTGTGATGGAGAGTTGAGATGAAGGCTAGTAAAGCGTGCATGTTAGTTATGGTTATATGTAATGATTAGTTAAGAAAGTAAGTCAGTGTGATGTGGAGATGAAGGCTAGTAAAGTATGTATGTTAGTTATGGTTATATGTAATGACTAGTTAAGAAAGTAAGTCAGTGTGATGGTGAGTTGAGATGAAGACTAGTAAAGCGTGTATGTTAGTTATGGTTATATGTAATGACTAGTTAAGAAAGTAAGTCAGTGTGATGGTGAGTTGAGATGAAGGATAGTAAAGCTTGTGTTAGTTATGGTTATATGTAATGGCTAGTTAAGAAAGTAAGTCAGTGTGATGGTGAGTTGAGATGAAGGCTAGTAAAGTATGTATGTTAGTTATGGTTATATGTAATGACTAGTTAAGAAAGTAAGTCAGTGTGATGGTGAGTTGAGATGAAGGCTAGTAAAGTGTGTATGTTAGTTATGGTTATATGTAATGACTAGTTAAGAAAGTAAGTCAGTGTGATGGTGAGTTGAGATGAAGGCTAGTAAAGCGTGTATGTTAGTTATGGTTATATGTAATGATTAGTTAAGAAAGTAAGTCGTGTGATGGTGAGTTGAGATGAAGGCTAGTAAAGCGTGTATGTTAGTTATGGTTATATGTAATGACTAGTTAAGAAAGTAAGTCGTGTGATGGTGAGTTGAGATGAAGGCTAGTAAAGTGTGTATGTTAGTTATGGTTATATGTAATGACTAGTTAAGAAAGTAAGTCAGTGTGATGGTGAGTTAAGATGAAGGCTAGTAAAGCGTGTATATTAGTTATGGTTATATGTAATGACTAGTTAAGAAAGTAAGTCAGTGTGATGGTGAGTTGAGATGAAGGCTAGTAAAGTATGTATGTTAGTTATGGTTATATGTAATGACTAGTTAAGAAACTAAGTCAGTGTGATGGTGAGTTGAAATGAAGGCTAGTAAAGCGTGTATGTTAGTTGTAGTTATATGTAATGGCTAGTTAAGAAAGTCAGATGCTGAGTTATGTCCATAAATGATCTAAGATTTGCTTAAGAACATAACTAAATAAAAACCTGAGCTTCATTCACATTGTCGTTTTTATCATAGTCACAAACAAACACACACTCACAAGAACATAGACCCCTCACACACAACCTTCCCTCACAGTGATGCATAAAATACACAGTAAACTATATATCAGGTGGTGTTTTGTAGCAATTGGAGCCGAAAATGCACCAAATTTAATACAGCAAGAATATTCAGTTTAGTTTGTTTGCAGTAAGCGGCTCAGCAAGTGTGGGACAAGCTTTAGCGTAGTGTACAGTAGCCAGTCCTGTGAACTTATAGTATGATATATAGGTCTGGTAATGCATTTCAATAATAGTAATTTTTAAACCGTATTATATGCAATTTTAGCAATAAAATGTTAGGACACCTGTCTTATTTTATCTTAAATATATACTATTGCTCTATAATACAGCAAAAATACTTCTGTCTACTCTATGGAATAATCGATAGAATACTAGATTATTAAAATAATTGATAGCTGCAGCCCTAGATCTTTTTACTTATATCTGGACGTTTCTTTCCTGCTGCTGATGAAGTGAGCTCACTGTATGCGTCGTTTGCAAGTGACATCATGTGCGGCCTGGAGTGATTCTCCACATAGAGAGTGTCTGTGGGTGATGCAGTTTATAGTGGCTTAGAATCAGTTTAACTGAGAACCACGAGGAGCTTTTATTTAGTTTTTATTTTTATTTAGTATTTAGTTTTCGTTTATGAGGAGAAAAACACAAGAAACTAACCAAAAAGCAGCAGCAGAACTATTGCTGGTGGTCAGTAGAAGCATGTTAGGTGTGTTTGTTTAGCTGTTTCTTCAGGTTAGACGTGTTTGTCCAGGTGTTTCCTCAGGTTGGATGTGTTTGTCCAGGTGTTTCCTCAGGTTAGATGTGTTTCTCCAGGTGTTTCTTCAGGTTAGACGTGTTTGTCCAGGTGTTTCCTCAGGTTGTATGTGTTTGTCCAGGTGTTTCCTCAGGTTGTATGTGTTTGTTCAGGTGTTTCCTCAGGTTGGACGTGTTTATCCAGGTGTTTCCTCAGATTGTATGTGTTTGTTCAGGTGTTTCCTCAGGTTAGATGTGTTTGTTCAGGTGTTTCCTCAGGTTAGACGTGTTTGTCCAGGTGTTTTCTCAGGGTAGATGTGTTTGTCCAGGTGTTTCCTCAGGTTGGACGTGTTTGTCCAGGTGTTTCCTCAGATTGTATGTGTTTGTTCAGGTGTTTCCTCAGGTTAGACATGTTTGTCCAGGTGTTTTCTCAGGTCAGATGTATGTTTGGCCATGTGTTTGTTCAGGTGTTTGCTAGGGTTGGATGTGTTTGTCCAGGTATTTCCACAGGTCAGGTGTGTTACAAGGTCCTATACAAAATGCTAAATTCCACTGAAGCTGAAAGATGAACTACTGAGTGAATAGAATATTATGTGATACGACAAATAACCTACTAAATGCTGGGTTTAGGTGTGAAATTGCACACGGTTTACTCCGACGCTGTTCCTCAGTCGCCCTGCTTCTGCATTATTCCGGCCGTGAAGCCGTTTCAACCCTCTGCAGCATTAGCATAAAATCAGCTTGGCCGCCTGTCAGTGCAGCTCTCTGTAATTAACCTCCACAGGCCCAAATCGGAGGCCTGTTTGAAAGCATTCATTAACCTGTGCTGGAGAGTGGCTGCCATTGTCCTCACCCCCTCACACCCCCACCCCCATCTCCCACCCAGAAAATGCCTTAACGCCCCCCCCAAAACCCCCAAGTGAGAGGAGCAGGGCTGGCAC
Organism: Megaleporinus macrocephalus; assembly: GCA_021613375.1. NCBI lineage: Eukaryota > Metazoa > Chordata > Actinopteri > Characiformes > Anostomidae > Megaleporinus > Megaleporinus macrocephalus. The sequence continues at coordinate 27,445,577 of CM038715.1, read as the reverse complement.
ACATGACGCCACAGCCAAAGAGCTGAGAGCTGAAGGGGCTCCGTATTCACTCTCCGCTGGAGCGTCGTTGACCTGACACAAGGTCAGTGGGGGTGGGGCGAGGAGCTTGAAGGGGGCCAGAAATATCTCCTCTGCACCACGAGTTATTGTCCTCAACCTGTCCAATTAGCTTGGTGCTTTTTTTTTCCTCCCCCACTTCTCGAGGTCACTTCTCGTCCTTCCAGGACGTGAGCACGAGGAAAGCTGTTCCCAGCGTTCCGCTAAGCGGTGCTTCCTTCTGCCGGAGAGCTGCGGTTGGCTCAGGCGCTGCGGTGACTGACTGACGGAATGAGACGTGACCGAGAGAAAGTGTGAGCGGCAGTCAAGCCTCAGCGGCCTGTCACTCAGAGCTGTGTTGAGGGACCGGGCTAAACGCTGCCGTTCGCCGCGCTGTCACCCAGACGCCGCTCCGCTCGGCTGAAGTCTGCGGGAACACTTTAAAGTAAAGTCAGCATCTATAATGCATGATTACTCGGCTGCTGCGCTCGGAGTGACTCGTCATATCAGGGCTTTTCTTAGAGAACCCGTGTTGGGGACCATATGTCGTGTCATGTGTTCCAGCAGATTGAACGTTATATTTTAATTTGATTTCCTAAAAGGTCTAACAGGAGGTGCTTGTGTCCTCACCTGATTTCAAGTCATGGCAAGCAAAGTCATTCAGTGCTGTGAGCTTTTCACCAGCTTACAGTGGAGGTGAATGGAACCAGACGTCCACCTCTAAAATCTCCCTCACAGAAAGTTATTACAGTAGATGGTTATAAATACACTGTCTGATGTCTGAGACGCTGTTTATGATAGTTTAGAGAAGATTTCAGTCTTAAACTCCATTCATGGTGGAGGGATACATGCAGGACGCTGTGAGGTTAAAATAGTCCCCAAAGAAAACCTAGTATTTTCAGATTCTCCACATTTTACCATCAACATCCATATAAACTCAGAAGACACGTGTAGCTTCACTAGTGGGTTGGATGGAGTCGATCCTGAGTTGTGGGCCGATGATTGAACAAGTCCACTTGGCTAGTGTTCATCCAGGTTGAAGGCTGGTCTGACAGTAAACACCGTACACGCTGTACACACAGTAGTGTGATTCCCTGGTGTCCTGCACTTTTGGACTCCTATCTTTACAAAATACCTGGATAATTTTGTGTTTGTAGTGTTGAGCTTGTGTAGCTAATATCTGATTTGAATATGTGGTATCGTCAGTACTGGAACACCATCTTTTAAATAAGGATGTTGTCACAAAGCAGCTTTACAGAAGGTTGAAAACAGACAGTTATAACATACATCCCCCAGTGAGCAAGCCAGAGCCAGCAGTGTCAAGAAAAACTCCCTCAAGACTGGAGGAAGCTTGGGAGGAACCAAGACTCACAAGGGAGGAGCCGTCCTCCTCTGGTCACACAATATTAACAATTTAATAAGATACATTCAAAATAGAACTGAGAGAGTCTCTGTTTGAGGTCTGGATGGGAAAAGCTTTAGAAGCTGCACAGGTAGAGGCAGTCTCTGACTGAGTCTGTGTAAATAGTGGGAGTGAACTGAAACAGTGCCCTCCTATCTTAATGCTGGTACATCTGGATGGCACTATTTACATGTTTGTGTGTGTGTATGCTGATATATGTGATAGAGTGTGTGTGTTCCCATTATTCTGTTTTAAAGTAATAATATGTTATATAATATAATATATAATATGTTTTTTATATGTGGGTCTTCATGGAGAATAATCACTTTCAGCTGTTGTATTGGTTTCAATAATAATTTTTGGACAGAAAACTTTATGTTGAATTACTTTTACACTTTGTGGAATTGGTCAGAAAGTTATAGTTTGGTTAAAAACTTTGCTATTCATGTTTTTGATGGTATATTCATTATTGGAGCTTAATCCTCAGTAAATTGTTTATTATACACTTAACAGAAAGTTCACAGCTGCTGAAACGTTCCTCTAGAACTTGGTCTTACAGGTTCACGTGGTCCCCGGCCTCCTGGCACCACTAGCTTTTATTTGTTAGTGACTTTATCATCTTTAAACCTGAGGAGCGCAGAGCTGGTTCTCCGGTAGTAAAGCGCCGCAGGGAAACTCCTCACCCGCTCCGTCTCAGTCCAGCTCAACACGTCTGTGGCAGTTATGATGAATGTCCGGCAGGGAGGCGGCCGTCAGGCCCGGGTCAGTTTGCCCGGCTGTGTTAGAGAAGCTGCTGTGGGAGAACCGAGGACGTATAGACTTTCTGCCTGTTTGTTTGTTTACTGATTTGGCCGCTTCGGACATGCTTAATTGTTGAAAGGATGTGTCGGGTGTGTGCGCGGTGACTAATGGCCTTAGTTTTTTCACTAATTGAATTCCTCGAGACGTAAACAACTCCACAGCTGAGTTTGAGGCCTGAGCTGCATCCATTCCTCACTGTGACGAATGTATTTCTCAGATCTGTTATCACCACCTAGACATCAAACACAGTATCTGACTTTCACTCATGAGTACTGAGACCCCCGATTAGTGGGCTTTACTACAGGCAGGTATCTGTTCTCTATGAGATCTGTTCACATAAACCCTCAGAAGACTGTCTCTCCCTGGCTGTTCTCTGAAACACACAGTGTCTCTGTTCAGTGTTAATTTTAAACATTCTTATGCGTAATTAAGAGTTTTATTTAAACTTCAGGGACACTTATAAGGCATTAAGCAGCAGGCTTATAATTCTTATAATTAATAATTCTTATAATTAATAATAATTGTTTAATTGCTTACAGGTACTTTAATTACGTCCATAACACTTTATAAAAGAAGAGGATATGACTGTGTACGGTTAGGTTTTCATAACACATTATAATAACCTACATTAGAGCTCCTTAAACAGGAATATAGTGATACACTTTGACCCATCATAACTAACCCTAACCCTCCTATCTTACATAACAGCACTTAAGCAAGTTTTGTGAAATAAAAAAATAATAAAATATGTAGTGTGTGTGTGTGTGTATATGTAGTATGTACATGTCATATGTATATGTAGTGCGTTGTATGTATATATGGTATGTAGTATGTGTATGTATATGTAGTATGTATATGTAGTGCGTTGTATGTATATATGGTATGTAGTATGTGTATGTAGTATGTGTATGTATATGTAGTATGTATATGTAGTGTGTTGTATGTATATATAGTATGTAGTATGTGTATGTATATGTAGTATGTATATGTAGTGCGTTGTATGTATATATGGTATGTAGTATGTGTATGTAGTATGTTTATGTGGTATGTAGTATGTATATGTAATAAGTGGTATGTAGTATGTGAATGCTGTATGTATATGTAGTGCGTTGTATGTATATATGGTATGTAGTATGTGTATGTAGTATGTGTATGTGGTACGTAGTATGTATATGTAATAAGTGGTATAAAGTATGTGTATGTAGTATGTGTATGTGGTACGTAGTATGTATATGTAATAAGTGGTATGTAGTATGTGTATGTAGTATGTGTATGTGGTACGTAGTATGTATATGTAATAAGTGGTATGTAGTATGTGAATGCTGTATGTATATGTGGTACGTAGTATGTATATGTAATAAGTGGTATGTAGTATGTGTATGTAGTATGTGTATGTGGTACGTAGTATGTATATGTAATAAGTGGTATGTAGTATGTGTATGTAGTATGTGTATGTGGTACGTAGTATGTATATGTAATAAGTGGTATGTAGTATGTGAATGCTGTATGTATATGTGGTACGTAGTATGTATATGTAATAAGTGGTATGTAGTATGTGTATGTGGTACGTAGTATGTATATGTAATAAGTGGTATGTAGTATGTGTATGTGGTACGTAGTATGTATATGTGTATGTAGTATGTGGTATGCAGTGTGTACATGTAGTTTGAGCATGCATATGTAGTATGAGTATTTATATGTAGTATTTATATATAATATGTGGTATCTAGTATGTATACATACCACATGTATATATATATATATAACACACATATATATACATATATATATATATATATATATATACACTACATAACACACTACATACCACACATACATACCATATATATATATATATATATATATATATATATATATATATGGTATGTATGTGTGGTATGTAGTGTGTTATGTAGTGTATATAGTATGTATATCTAGTATACATTTGTATGTATATATTATGTAGATTTAGTATAAATTTGTATGTATATAGTATGTATATCTAGTATAAATTTGTATGTATATATTATGTATATTTAGTATACATTTGTATGTATATAGTATGTATATCTAGTATAAAATTGTATGTATATAGTATGTATATCTAGTATAAATTTGTATGTATATATTATGTATATTTAGTATAAATTTGTATGTATATAGTATGTATATCTAGTATAAATTATAATTAATGTTTAGCTGCTGACTGGTAACTGGAACCGATACTATGATGTATCAGGAAACCTGACTTTAAAAAGTCTTATACTTTCACTCGTGATAAACATGAGAATTAAGTAACTGCAGGATTCATGATCCAAATAGATTATATTTGTTTTTCACTAACAGTTAAACTATCCGACTGTTAAATGAGTCATTAGTCGCTGTTGTATTATAGAATAATAGGTGTTGGATGATAATTCCGGCTCTGTCTCTGTTATAAGCCGCCCAGTTATGTACCAATACAGGCCTTAATGGTTAACAATGAGTACCCAGTGAATATGGAGTCATGTGGTCAGGACAGGGTGGTCCTGGTGGAGGGGCCGTCTTAGCAAATGATCTTTCTTTCTTTCTTTCTTTGTGTTAAATAAATGATTAGCTGAATGCCTGCTTGGTCTGTCCATTTTCAAAGAGGCCACCGAGCTTTGATCTCTCAGGCCCTTTGAACCAGCAGAGCGACTGAGGCGAGTGGGCGTAGCGAGCATATACATACAGATATGCCATCAGAGAAGGGTGGAGGAGAGAGGTGGTGTCATGGCAACGGCAAAGGCGCTTGCCATAGCAACCAAGGGGGCACTTCCTTGATGCTGTGACGCTGTGGGTTGATGAGTGCCACCATGCTGTCGATGCCTGTGGTGTGATTAGCCACATTAACCCCGGAGGAGGTGGGGGCGGGGAAAGGACCCCTTCCAGCTTCATCACAGTTATTCAGGAGTGGAACTACCACGATGCTGCTCTGTGGCAATATTTAAAGGCCTGGCCAGGCCAGGTTTAGATACTCAGACTGTGAATAATCCTGGTTTAGCTGCTTAGACTGTGAATTATCCAGGTTTAGATATTCGGGCTGTGATTAATCCAGGTTTAAATATTTAGGCTGTGATTAATCCAGGTTTAGATACTTGGCCTATGATTAATTCAGGTTTATAAACTCAGTGCTGTGGTCAATCCAATTTTAGATATTCAGTGCTGTGATTAATCCAGGTTTAGATACTCAGATTGTGATTAATCTAGGTTTATATACTTAGCCTGTGATTAATTCAGGTTTAGGTACTAAGACTGTGATTAATCCAGGTTTAGATATTCAGGTTGTGATTAATCCAGGTTTACATACTCAGTGCTGTGATCAGTCGAGTTTTAGACATTCAGTGCTGTGATTATTCTAGGTTTAGATACACAGATTGTGATTAATCCAGGTTTAGATACTTAGCCTGTGATTATTTCAGAAGGTTTAGATACTCAGACTGTGATTAATCCAGGTTTAGATACTCAGACTGTGATTAATCCAGGTTTAGATACTTAGACTGTGATTAATTCAGAAGGTTTAGACACTCAGGCGGTGATTAATCCAGGTTTAGATACTCAGTGCTATGATTAATCCAGGTTTAGATACTCAGTGCAGTGATTAATCCAGGTTTAGACACTTAGACTGTGATTAATTCAGAAGGTTTAGACACTCAGACTGTGATTAATCCAGGTTTAGATATTCAGGTTGTGATTAATCCAGGTTTACATACTCAGTGCTGTGATTAATCCAGGTTTAGACACTCAGACTGTGATTAATCCAGGTTTAGATACTTAGACTGTGATTAATTCAGAAGGTTTAGACACTCAGGCGGTGATTAATCCAGGTTTAGATACTCAGTGCTGTGATTAATCCAGGTTTAGATACTCAGACTGTGATTAATCCAGGTTTAGATACTCAGACTGTGATTAATCCAGGTTTAGATACTTAGACTGTGATTAATTCAGAAGGTTTAGACACTCAGGCGGTGATTAATCCAGGTTTAGATACTCAGTGCTGTGATTAATCCAGGTTTAGATACTCAGTGCAGTGATTAATCCAGGTTTATACACTGAGACTGTGATTAATTCAGAAGGTTTAGACACTCAGGCGGTGATTAATCCAGGTTTAGACACTTAGACTGTGATTAATTCAGAAGGTTTAGACACTGAGGCTATGATTATTCCAGGTTTAGACACTCTGGCTGTGATTAATCCTGGTTTAGATGCTCAGACTGTGAATAATCCAGAATTTTATATACTCTGACTGTGATTAATCCACGTTTAGATACTCAGACTATAATGATTCCAGGTATCCAGCAATTTCATCCAGCATCTTATTGTAATGCGCAGCCCTAGTGCTGGTTTTGATCTGTGTTCAGGTGCAGCAGCTCATGGGTCTGTGAATTGAAGCCTGTCAGTCTGAGCTCAGTACGATCTCGATCCTGATCCAGTAGAAAAGCTGAGATGTCAAACCCTTAACATCATCGATCATGACTCGCTTAAGCCGCCTGGCTGGCTCTCCATTAATGTGGAGTTGCGTGTCTCTTAATTTGGAGGTGATGCCTTTCTCGTTGGGAGCGCTGCTTCAATACGAACACCCGACTGAGCCAGACTTCCAAGAGAAGTGTGTAGTTAGTGATACGCTGAAAGACTTTCAGATCTGAATAAAGAAGAAAAACATGCCAGTAAATACTCGCAGAGTTTCAACTCCTGGACTCTAATGAGTCCCTGCAGCGATGCTTCTCTCTCTCTCTTTCTGTCTCTCTCTCTCTCTCTTTCTGTCTTTCTCTCTCTCTCTGTCTCTCTCTCTCTTTCTCTCTCTCTGTCTCTCTCTCTGTCTCTCTCTCTCTCTCTCTCTCTCTCTCTCTCTCTCTCTCTCTTTGTCTGTCTCTCTGTCTCTCTCTCTCTCTCTTTGTCTGTCTCTCTGTCTCTCTCTCTCTCTCTCTCTCTCTCTCTCTCTCTCTCTCTCTCTCTTTCTCCTAATTTGACATGCTTGGCTAGGGCTGGGGCTCTTGCTCGGCCGATCCCAAATCCTTCACACGACTCCCTAATGAATGAGCAGCCGGAGAGGAGCGCGAGGAGGAGCGAATACAAAACTTCACCTTGGCTTTGCAATTAATCTCCAAAGCATCAGTCAATCATCTGTGTTTACGACAAACAGCGGCTCGGGAGGCGCGAGGCCTGAGCGTGAGATCAAACCCCGGCTTTGTTTGGACCCGTGCGTGTCAATTAGCACGTGAGTGTTCAGGGTAGTCGGGACAGCTGATTGGTAGACACAAGGCTGCTAAGCTAGTGAGTCTGTTATCCGGTTAGCTTTACTGGTGATCTACAGGAGTCGAGCTCTTGGTGTCGAGGCGGCGAGTAAAGACACGTGCGTTTGTTTACGAGCGGAATTAACATTTTCCAGCCTCACCTGACCGCTGCTGTCCCGCGTGACCTGAGTGTCCATTTAATGCATCATTGGTCCACCTGCAGCCCTAAAGGCTGTGATTTATTCAGGTTTAGATACTCTGTCTGTGATTAATCCAGTTTTAGATACTCAGTGCTGTGATTAATCCAGTTTTAGATACTCAGTGCTGTGAATAATCCAGGTTTACATACTCAGTGCTGTGATTAATCCAGTTTTAGATACTCAGTGCTGTGATTAATCCAGGTTTGGATACTCAGTGCTGTGATTAATCTAGTTTTAGATACTCATGCTGTGATTAATCCAGTTTTAGATACTCAGTGCTGTGATTAATCCCGTTTTAGATACTCAGTGCTGTGATTAATCTAGTTTAAGATAATTAGGCTGTGATTAATCTAGTTTTAGATACTCAGTGCTGTGATTAATCCAGTTTTAGGTACTCAGTGCTGTGATTAATCTAGTTTTAGATACTCAGTGCTGTTATTAATCTAGTTTAAGATAATTAGGCTGTGATTAATCCAGGTTTAGATACTCAGTGCTGTGATTAATCTAGGTTTAGATACTCAGTGCTGTAATTTATCTAGTTTTAGATACCTAGGCTGTGATTAATCCAGTTTTAGATACTCAGTGCTGTGATTAATCTAGTTTTAAATACTCAGTGCTGTGATTAATCTAGTTTTAGATACTCAGTGCTGTGATTAATCTAGTTTTAGATACTCAGGCTGTGATTAATCCAGTTTTAGATACTCAGTGCTGTGATTAATCTAGTTTTAGATACTCAGGCTGTGATTAATCCAGTTTTAGATACTCAGTGCTGTGATTAATCTAGTTTTAGATACTCAGTGCTGTGATTAATCTAGTTTAAGATACTTAGGCTGTGATTAATCCAGGCTTAGATACTCAGTGCTGTGATTAATCCAAGTTTAGATACTCAGTGCTGTGATTAATCCAGGTTTAGGTACTCAGTGCTGTGATTGATCCAGGTTTAGATACTCAGTGCTGTGATTAATCTAGTTTTAGATACTCATGCTGTGATTAATCCAGTTTTAGATACTCAGTGCTGTGATTAATCTAGTTTTAGATACTCAGTGCTGTGATTAATCTAGTTTTAGATACTCAGTGCTGTGATTAATCTAGTTTTAGGTACTCAGGCTGTGATTAATCCATTTTTTAGATAGTCAGTGCTGTGATTGATCCAGGTTTAGATACTCAGTGCTGTGATTAATCTAGTTTTAGATACTCATGCTGTGATTAATCCAGTTTTAGATACTCAGTGCTGTGATTAATCTAGTTTTAGATACTCAGTGCTGTTATTAATCTAGTTTAAGATAATTAGGCTGTGATTAATCTAGTTTTAGATACTCAGTGCTGTGATTAATCTAGTTTTAGATACTCATGCTGTGATTAATCCAGTTTTAGATACTCAGTGCTGTGATTAATCTAGTTTTAGATACTCAGTGCTGTTATTAATCTAGTTTAAGATAATTAGGCTGTGATTAATCTAGTTTTAGGTACTCAGGCTGTGATTAATCCATTTTTTAGATAGTCAGTGCTGTGATTGATCCAGGTTTAGATACTCAGTGCTGTGATTAATCTAGTTTTAGATACTCATGCTGTGATTAATCCAGTTTTAGATACTCAGTGCTGTGATTAATCTAGTTTTAGATACTCAGTGCTGTTATTAATCTAGTTTAAGATAATTAGGCTGTGATTAATCTAGGTTTAGATACTCAGTGCTGTAATTCATCTAGTTTTAGATACTCAGGCTGTGATTAATCCAGTTTTAGATACTCAGTGCTGTGATTAATCTAGTTTTAGATACTCAGTGCTGTGATTAATCTAGTTTAAGATACTTAGGCTGTGATTAATCCAGGCTTAGATACTCAGTGCTGTGATTAATCCAGGTTTAGATACTCAGTGCTGTGATTAATCCAGTTTTAGGTACTCAGTGCTGTGATTAATCCAGTTTTAGGTACTCAGTGCTGTGATTAATCCAGTTTTAGATACTCAGTGCTGTGATTAATCCAGGTTTAGGTACTCAGTGCTGTGATTAATCTAGTTTTAGGTACTCAGTGCTGTGATTAATCCAGTTTTAGATACTCAGTGCTGTGATTAATCCAGTTTTAGGTACTCAGTGCTGTGATTAATCTAGTTTTAGATACTCAGTGCTGTGATTAATCCAGTTTTAGGTACTCAGTGCTGTGATTAATCCAGTTTTAGATACTCAGTGCTGTGATTAATCCAGTTTTAGATACTCAGTGCTGTGATTAATCTAGTTTTAGGTACTCAGTGCTGTGATTAATCCAGTTTTAGATACTCTGATTTGGTTTGCTAAGCTAGTCAGTCTATTATTCTGTTAGCTTTACTGTTAATCTACAGTCGAGCTCTTGGAGTCGAGGCAGCGAGTAAAAACATGTGTTTGTTTACGAGCGTAATGAACGTTTTCTGCAGCCTCACCTGACCGCTGCTATCCCGCTTGACCTGAGTGTCCATTTAATGCACCATGGTCCACCTGCAGCCCCCGCTAATGGACTCGGCTAGCTTTATTCTTTTTGCTAAAAACTAGTAATACCTTTAATTTGTAGCCGCTTTTGTTTCCCTTGTCCACATAATCCGTGTGCACCCTCGTGCCACTGATGTCTCTGATGTCTCCAAGAGGTTATAAACACGCTGTAATTAAAATCCCCACTCAATTAGCCCGTATCCTTGACCTTTGTTGGTGGGTAAAGTCACTCCATCTTGAAAGAAATGTAATTACTGCTAGGCCGCTCTCCCCCATACGGCTCCCGCGATCACGCCAGGCGGTGGACCAAGTGTAGTACCTCTCTGCTCGGGCTGACGGCTTTATCCCGCAGCTCCGAGCCCTTCAGGCAGGAGAGAGAATGAACCCGCGGGTCTGCGGGCGGGTAGATCAGGTCCAGAACTCTTACTGGAAATTCTGCTGAAGCGCAAAGATATGCCAGATGCGAGTACACTCAGAGCTCGGTTCGAGGCCGTCCCTGAGGTCCACTTATGAAGTTTGTGTGGTTTTATGCTCCAAAAACACAGCCATAATTCACCGTTTCCCAATTCGGAGTTAAACAGGCTGCTCTTATTACTGTGCCTGCTTTGGAGCTCATTGTTTCTGTGAGGAACCAGCTCATTTACTACATCGTCAACATGCATCTTCATTTTTGTTGATTTAAATTTTTTTCTGCATTATTTGAACAAGTGAGCTGCCATTTACATTGTTTTAACATTTCATGATGAATGGACCAATAGAAATGCCCCAAAATAGTGTTGAAGAAATTCTGGTTCCATTGACTTACATTCAGGGTACAGACAGTTTTCGTCCTCTTCTGTAAATTTGCCATTATGAAGATGCATGTTTTTCTTTGGATAGTGATGATACATCAGCCTATATCAGAGAGTTTTGGTGTGATGATGTTTACAGTGGTGGTGATGATGTTGTTTACAGTGGTGGTGATGGTGTTTACAGTGGTGGTGATGATGTTTACAGTGGTGGTGATGATGGTGTTTACAGTGGTGGTGATGATGGTGTTTACAGTGGTGGAGATGGTGTTTACAGTGGTGGTGATGATGGTGTTTACAGTGGTGGAGATGGTGTTTACAGTGGTGGTGATGATGTTTTTTACAGTGGTGGTCATGGTGTTTACAGTGGTGGTGGTGATGTCTACAGTGGTGGCGATGATGTTTTTTACAGTGGTGGTCATGGTGTTTACAGTGGTGGTGATGGTGTTTACAGTGGTGGTGATGATGTTTTTACAGTGGTGGTGATGATGTTGTTTACAGTGGTGGTGATGGTGTTTACAGTGGTGGTGATGATGTTTTTTACAGTGGTGGCCATGGTGTTTACAGTGGTGGTGGTGATGTTTACAGTGGTGGTGATGATGTTGTTTACAGTGGTGGTGATGGTGTTTACAGTGGTGGTGGTGATGTTTACAGTGGTGGTGATGATGTTGTTTACAGTGGTGGTGATGGTGTTTACAGTGGCGGTGGTGATGTTTACAGTGGTGGTGGTGTTGTTTACAGTGGTGGTGATGTTTACAATGGTGGTGATGGGTCACCATGTCTACAACACAAATGTACACCTTGTATTTATTATCAAACTGACCAGTGAAGCTACACGTGTCTTCTGATTGGATGTGGTTGTTAATCGTAAATGTGGAAAATCTGAAAATACTAGGTTTTCTTTGGGGACTATTTTAATCTCACAGCGTCCTGCATGTATACCTCCACCATGAATGGAGTTTAAGACTGAAATCTTCTCTAAACTACCATGAACAGCGTTTCAGACATCAGACAGTGTATTTATAACCATCTACTGTAATAACTTTCTTTGAGGGAGCTTTAGAGGTGGACGCCTGGTTCCATTCACCTCCACTGTTTCACACTAAACTACTCTGAATGACTGTGTTTACATGTAAATTGTTGAATTATGCAGAAACTTTTCACATTTCCTGTGAACTGTATCACTAAAGAATAACACAGGAATAAATATATTATTGGGAATATAAAAACTAGCTTGTTCTGTCTGTGGACATGCAACTCACATCCTGTGAAGTCCTCATTACAGGAATTTGGTAGGTGATTAATAATATTAATTGCATCACTGACATAGCAGGCCTTCTTTAAAATGGCATCATGGCATACCCTGTATCATGGCTCACTCTCTCTCCCGGCTCTTGGCCGGCTTTCTGTATTATTAGGGAATTGTGCATTAACCGGAGTCAGCAGTTTTCTCTGCTGCAGTCTCATTACATTTACAGGAGAAGGGATGGAGAGGAGCGAAGAAACAAAAAAAATGAATTGGAGGCGTGTGATAGTTAGGACGGGAGCTGAGCGAGGGCAGGATAAATCAGCACCGCGGCAGACAGCTTTATGTCCCCGGAGAGGCAGAAGTGGTTAACTGTAATGGGACGAGATAGAAATGTTGAGTTACTTTATTTTCCTCCTTTACTTAGCCTGCGCACCCAAGCGGTACCCTCACACCCCACTCCACCTCTCCTCACCCGCCCTGGACCTCCAGCCCCCAACTATTTAGGCCTGGCTTGATATATAGAGTTAATCTCGCTCACTTCTGCGGCGTAATTGATGCGTTTCATACGTTTAATGTGTGGTGGACGGAGTGAGGGCTGGAATTGTTAATGCTCTGTCAGGAGATTGCAGGTTCCCTTGTCTGCTCGTCACCCTTTAGACTGGTTTGACCCTGCCCCCTCCATCGTTCCTCACTCTCATTCCTTTGCCCCATCCCCCTGCTCTTCATCTCCCCCTCTCTCTCACACTCGTCCTATTTTTCCATTACTTTTCTGGTTAATTTGACTGAAATGGGCTGCTGGAAGGGATGGACTGTACATCTGCATTTCTAAATGAATAAATTATCCCTAAAAGAGAATCGGCTGTAATTTAATCCAGCTTTAGGCACTTGGGCTGTGATTAATTCAGAAGGTTTAGATGATCAGACTGTGATTAATTGAAGTTTAGATACTCAAATTGTGAATAATCCAGGATTAGATACTCAGACTGTAAATAATCCATCTTTAGATACTCAGATTGTGAATAATCCAGGTTTAGATATTCAGACTGTGAATAATTCAGGTTTAGATACTCGGACTGTGAATAATCCAGCTTTAGATACTCAGACTGTGTATAATCAAGGTTAGAAAAACTGTGGTTAATTCAGGTTTATGTACTAAGACTGTGTTTAATCCAGAAAGGTTCGAAAAACTGTGGTTAATTCAGGTTTATGTACTAAGACTGTGTTTAATCCAGAAAGGTTGGATACTCAGGCTGTGATTAGGAGACTGTGATTAATCTAGGTTTAGATACTCTGACTGTGAATAATTCAGGTTTAGATACTCAGACTGTGAATAATCCAGGTTTAGATACTCAGACTGTGAATAATCCGGGTTTAGATACTCAGACTGTGAATAATCCAGGTTTAGATACTCAGAGGGGGTTTAGAGACTGTGATAGAGAGGGGGTTTAGAGACTGTGATTGGTCCATAAAGGTTAGATAAACTGTGATTAATTCTGGTTTATGTACCAAGACTGTAATTAATCCAGAAGGGTTTGATATACTCAGGCTGTGATTAATCTAGGTTTATATACTCAGACTGATTAATCCAGGTCTTTTTGTTAAATATTTCTATATAAACTTCTGCTTAGAGGTCAGTATTTCTCAGTTGCTGGTGTCTCGATTGTGTTGGCAAGTCTGCTTGTATCCTAAACTCTGGAAACATCCCCATTTTGCACGGTTCAGGCAACCTCCTTGACCGGATAACCCTCTTTCTATGACTCTTCATACAATAACCTACCCCTGTGACCCCAGCTTTCCCCGGGTCATGACCCCATTCTCAGGGGGCCCGAGGTTTGCTGGTTTGTGGTTTTAATTGGTAAACGTTGTCTAATGGGATGATGTTTGGACCCCTTTATTTTGCTTGGTTCATTAGGCACTCCCGTGTACCCGGCCAGGAAAGAACTGAACTCAGTGGATGTTTGAATTGGTGCATGGTTGGATGTGGCTTGGCGTTGGCTTGATGTAGTTGGGGGCGGTTAAGCAGATGCAGTGAGGCACTCAAGCATAGTGAAATACCATTCTTGCCCCCACCCCCGCCTCAAATAGCGCGGAGTCTTATTCCTAGCAGAGTTGTTATAATCATATAGGTTCACGTGGGGTGAGTGGAGATGATCTAAAATAAATATACTTGCTGCTGATAACCAAATAAACCATTTTGGAGCATTTAAGGTCGGGGCAGAAAGCGAAGAGGATTAGAATATGAATGCGCAGCGGTCAGCGCGTGCAAATCCGAAGTGGCAGAGCCATTACCGTCACTTGTTCCTTTGTTCTGCATGCATCGGAGGAGCCACATGCTAGTTTTGCTTGTATTTTTTCTCGGGTCTGTCTCAGCAGGTCCAATTTGGCTTTTTATTTGGAGAGAGATACAAGCTGAGACATTCTGACATCCCTCGTGGTGTTTGAACTCCGTAGACTTCTCAGAGGAGAAGGGGGAGAAAGAAAAAAAAGAGCAGCTCAGTGAGCGAGAGCGATGGGGGGAGGAAAAAAAAAGAGAGGAGAACAGTGGAAAACATTTCCCCTCGGGCTCCGAGCAGAGCTTTAGATTAAAATTGAATCTGTCACCTTGGGTCTACGCAGAACGTTTTCCGCGCCGAATTCAGGAGGGCTTTGCAGGATGGGGAACTCGAGCACTTGTACTTTTTAGCATCGTTGCGTCGCCTGGAACGCTATATCCTTTAGCGAACTGAAGGTGAATGTGTGGGAAGAACATGCGCACATGTGGGCTGTTGTCGAACGTGAGGCTGGCTTTGTGTCGGGAGGCGTTTTGTGCTAGACAGGGGAGCAGACGTAGCGCTGTGACAGGCCTTTTCACTGCTATAAAAGGGATGTTGACCCCGTGACCCTCCAAGTTGAAACGGAGGCCACCGCAGGCCGTGATGGCCTTATTGAGACAAAGTGAGGGAGAGCAGAAAACGAGACCCGCGGAAGCCTGCTCGCATGCACAGTCGCGCAAACAGTGCTGGAAAGATTTGCCAGAGACAGCAGAGCACATGATCCGTCATGTTTGGGGTTGCGGTGGAGTGAAAAGGCAGCATGTGGAGCGATGCAGGGTCTCCCCCTGGTTGGATTTGCGCTTGGCGCAGTCGGCAGGACTGACCTAAACCCTCAGGCGATTTCAGCGTTCTCAATGGCAACAGATTCCCGTGATTCATGGAGCTTTTCAGTGCCTTTCCTGCCCATAGCATCCAGGCACTGTGCCTCTGCTACACGCATGGCCTTTGTACCGACCCTCCACTTGCTGAAAACCACTTTGTTCAGGGGCCTTGTGCAGGGGGAGCTTCACAGAGTGCTCTGCTCTCCCATGCGAGAACCAGGCCACTGGATTCGTTGGCACAGTTTGGCAAAGAATCAAATGACACAGTTTTCCCCTCGTAACCCAAACGTGATCATCGCAGACATGCTTCTTTGGTTCTTTAGTGATGTGTCTTATTTTGCATCAGCTTTCTTTTGTTTGTTTGTTGCCTGGACCGGTCAGTTGTGCTTAAGCATTTAACAGTGACCGTTCTCACTCATGTTGGTTTATCCAGACCTTTTTCAAGAGCAGTCTAATGTAACTCAACCTGCCCACGTTTTAGTTGAACGCTCCTGCCAGGTCTCACAGGATGAGCATATGAATTTCAGATAAGAGCCACCCACCGCTTTCCACCGTGTCCCCCCACTCTCAGAAGGAGCGCAGTATGTAATTGAATGCAAGGCAGAATGTTTTTCTGGAAATCGCATTACAGGTTGCGTGCTTAATCATCTTACAAAATGCTCTTTATTTGGTAAGTTAATGTATTGTAACTCATGAAGAGGTGTATTAGGCAATCCTCTCTGTGTCCTAGCGATATGTCTTAACCTTGGCATCTGCCTACCCCCCCCAACCCATCCACTCACCGCCTTTCAGAGGGGGTTTATACTCTTGCTAATCAATTTACTGAGGGTTGGGTATTATCAATATAACTGCCACCGGCATCTCACGGTGTAATAACTCAAGGGGGGTGTTTGAGCGGTATCTAAGTTTGATCCTGTGCCAGGGTGATGAATAGCTGTTTTTCCTCTTTTGTTGGTGATCAGCACTTTTATTCCGCAGTTAATCCACAAGGCCACGCTCCGTTATGCTGCTGTAATTTTTCACCCCCCACTCCCCAACCTCACTCTGCCATCCTCCTTGTTTGGTATAGCGTTATGTTTTAAAGGCGCTGTTAAAGGAAATGGTCTCTCGTTCCCAGGAAGGCTCCCTATCTGCCCTGCTGAGGCTGATTTAGAGTCCGTGCACTCAGACCAGGCAGCTGACACCCTGAGAGAAGTTAGGCAGGAGGGTAGCCTTATTTTACCCGCCTCTTCCTGCTGGGATGAAGGGCCGCTGTTGGCGTCTATGGCACGTCTTATGGAATGCGGTACAGAGCCTTATTTACTATGTACAGGTCTGAGTTGCGTGACGCGTCTCATCCAACCTGCTGGTGCACAAAGCCCTTCCCTGTTTTCAAGCTAGCTGTGAAAGCAGCTCGGCTAGTGTTACTGTGGACATAGTCCTGATGCTACCTTGTTTGAGACAACACTCAACACTCACAACATTTTTGGAGTATTTAAACAGTCAGGAATGTCTAGGAAATGTGACGTTAGATGTTCCTGAGGAGATCAGATATGTGATGGTCCAGTTGCTTAAGAAGGTAGAAAGCAAGCATAGATGAAAGAAGCTTAGAGCAGAGCTTGAAGTTGAAGCAAAAGCTACAGAGAACACGGGACACCTAACAACCACCTGGAACACCACCACCTCTGTCTCCATCAGATGAACAGCACTTTGATCTTTTAAGAGGGAGGAGGTCATCAAGCTCCACTCTTCCACAGGTCTTTCTGTCTGTGATCTTTCTGTTGATCTTTCTTCATGGGCGAACTGCTTTGTTGGTCACTTTATTGATAGCCTGAGTGGAAGAGGCTGCAACATATTGTGAGAACATTTGCAAGGAATGTTCAATGAAAGGTGTGTCGAGTGATCTCCTGAAACATTAGATTAGTGCTACTACCCTGCCAGAGTAAACAGTGGCGTTTTTGAAAGCTTCAAATGTTCTAATAACAATTCTGCCTAAACGGCCTATGCCTGAGGGGAATATGTCCATCCTGCATAGGCTCATTTACAAACCACTAATGGTGGGATTGTTTAGGATCTGGAAATGGCACCAAGGTTAAAGTAGCTTTTTGTATGAACAGCATTTTCCTGGCATATGTTAGAGTGAGAGTGCATCTTGGGTTGGCCATGCATGTACCGAGAAACTGCCTCGCGGTGCAGCTCCAGGCCCCCCCCGAGATGTGCTCCACATACGAAGAGAACACGTCTGTCCAAGAGTCCCTTCATTTGTCTCCTCGCTTAGAAGTGCAGCTTGTTCGAATTCGCAGTGTTGTGCTTGGCTTTTGCAACACCCCCAGAGCCGGTGGAGTCATTCTTGGATGGGTCGTGGATTCATTCATCCTAATTCTTTCTGTCAGTCAGGTAGGCCTCAGCGATTAAACGGCACTCTCTAACTGCTGCTCGAGGCTCTGTGGCTGGACCGTAGAGGTCATGGTCTGGGTGGGGGAAAAGGAGCTTACCGTCATCATGTGACTGGAGCGGACTTGTGACCGGGGATCTTTTCAGGGTTTTGAAAAAGTGCTACTTTTCTGACCGCAAGCTCTAGCACTAGAGCGGTTCTTGAGAGGTTCATTTTGTATCCTTATTGAATTTGTGGTTCTGGCAATTAAACCGGGGGAGTGCTGCCAAACTAAGGCTCCGGGAGGGAGCAGTCCCTGTCCTTTCTTCTTGCATTTCCCCGAAAGGTTTGCCTGGCACATTCTTTTGGCAGGCGCTGCAGATGTTACACAAGCCCTGCACAAGTCCCTGTAAAAACAAGCTAAATTCGGACCTTGGACGGGAAGTGGCCTGCTTTTTCATTCTCATTGAAAAGAAACATTTGGCGTGAACCTGGTTCATGTGTAGCACATCAGGCGGTGATGCCATCAAATTAGGGAGGTCGTTCTCTCACCTCAAGACATGTTTGAGGGTCATAAGCAGGGATGAAGATACAGTGCTGTGCAAAAGTTTTAGGCACTTGGGGATTTATTATATAAGGCATTTATTCATACAGTATTAATAAAGTAAGTAGTGCTTTTACATACATCAGTGTGTTTAACCCTTTCCAATCTTCAACCCAGTATTATTTACAGTTCACATCTAATACCTGCTTTGACTGCTCAGTACTTCATTAAGCTAAATCAAGATTGCTGCTGAAAGAACTGAATACATTTATACAATGTCTGTGGCATCCAGGAGAAAACTGGAATTGCACTTTGTTCTTCAAACTGGAGCTCAAGATATGATCTACTTCTTTCACAATAAGATTTACTTTAATAAGTTACTTTGTATTGTATGTATAATTATTTACATCTGTTCTTACTACTAAACATACACTTGTTGATCAGATAAAGGCTTTTAAATGATCAACGCAGTCTGTGTTGCAGTATGCTCGGCATTGTTTGAAAGAACACTAACGATAATGGATTATTAATTTGATTGGATAATTGTAGTTGTGGGTTTATCATGCGGTGCTACAGCTTGTTAAATCTCAGACATACTGAAAGCTGTGTTGCAGATCATATATGTTTTGCTGTGTTTCCCACTCGCATTCATATTCAGACAAAAACACTCGTATGATTTGGCTGCTAGTGGCTGTTTGAATGCTCCCATCCTGCTCCTCAGGATTTATTGCCCCCCAACACGCAAAGAAAAAAAGCACACTCTGAATGTGGACTTGCACGTTGATGTTTGGTGGGTGGTTTTCTGTGTGTGGCTGAACGCACCCCCCCACCCCCAACACACACACACCCCCCTTCCTTTGTGCTCTTCCTTCAGCCCTGGACTTTATCAACACATTGTTTTGCTTGGCCTATTCCCAGCCTGGGCTGAAACGCAGTGAGAAATTGGCGGACTGTTCCGTCAGGGGTGAGCTCAGGGGGGTGTGTGTGGGCACTGTGGGGAGCGGAGCCACCTTTTTCTCCTTTTTTTCTTTTTCTCCTGGATCAGGAAGCTGTGAATCATGCCTGGTTTTCCTGTAAAGGCCCAGAGGAACCGGTCTCTAGACTCTAACAGCAGAGGCCTGGCCATTCTCTGACACCAGCCTGGTGGGCAGATGCCAGAAAATCAATGTCTGTCTCTCTCTCTCTCTTTTTCTTTTCACTCTTTGTGTGTGTGTGTGTGTGTGTGTGTGTGTGTGTGTGTGTTTCTTTCTCTCTGGGTCTCTCAGTTTGTCTCACTCTCTCTTCTGTCCTGCTTTCTTTTCTTGCTTTCGCTCACACCAGCTGTGAAGACCAATGTTTAGACTTTTCTCCAGACACTAAGTTTCTCTTTCAGCTTTCAGCTACATGGTATAATGGTTCCTGTTGGCTCTTATTTCTCAGTTTTATGAGTGTCGTCTTTGTGTACTCGCACGTCTGAAGCTGGTTTAAGATAATTAGGCTAGTTTAGAAAGCAGAATTAACCCCCCCCCTAATGGTGCTAAACTACCTTATAAATAATAGGTGACTATTAGCTTACTGTGCTAACAGAGTGTGCACAGAGTGTGCTGGCTGAAGGCAGAGTCTGATACCAGATCCTTCACATGAGAACTTATTCTGACTATTGATTTAAACAGCATGTTGTTTAGAAGGACTGAGCTGCTGAGAACCTGTCAAATGTTTGCAAACTGTTCTAGATAGAGTCAGAAGTGTTCACAGTGGTGGTGAATGGAACCAAACGTCCACCTCTAAAAGCTCCCTCACAGAAAGTTATTACAGTAGATTGTTATGAATACTCTGTCTGAAGAGGTTATGAATACAGTTCCAAACCTCCATAAAGGTCTTTGTTTACTTCTCAGTGATTTAATTACACAGAGGTTTTGAAACATCTGTGGAGTTTCCCTTTAACAGTGTAACCTGCATGCCTGGCTCGTCGTGCACCCTCCTTTAAGTGCCTAGAGTTGTTTAATAGTAGAGCTGTTTCATTGTAGACCTGTTCGAGAGTAGAGCTGTTCAGAAATAGAGCTTTTGGGCACTTGAACTGTTCGGGAATAGAATTGTTCAGGAAAAGAGCTGTTGGGCAGTAGAGCTGTTCGGGAATAGAATTGTTCAGGAATAGAGCTGTTGGGCAGTAGAGCTGTTCAGGAATAGAGCTGTTGGGCAGTAGAGCTGTTCAGGTATAGAAGAGTTTAGTCATAGAGCTGTACAGAAATAAAAGAGCTGTTGGGCAGTAGAGCTGTTCAGAAATAAAAGAGTTTAGTCATAGAGCTGTTCAGAAATAGAAGAGTGTAGTCATAGAGCTGTTCAGGGATAGGTGTTCAGTCATAGAACTATTTAGGAATAGAGGTTTTAGGCCAAAGAGCTGTTCAGGTATAGAAGTGTTTAGTAATAGAGCTGTTAGGCAATAGAGCTGTTCAGGAATAGAGCTGCTGAGCAGTAGAACTATTTAGGAATAGAGGTGTTCAGAAATAGAGCTTTTGGGCAGTAGAGCTGTTCAGGAATAGAGCTATTCAGTAATAGAGCTGTTGGACTGTAGAGCTGTTCAGAATAGAGTGTTTAAACATAGAGCTGTGCAGAAATAGAGTTGCAACGGAAACACTCCGCTGTAAAGCTGTATGGTTGTAGAGCTGTTCAGGGATAGGTGTTCGGTCATAGAACTATTCAGGAATAGGAGCTGTTCGGCGATAGAGCTGTCGAGTGTTAGGCTTGTTGTTCAGGATCTCTAACAGACTTGCTAATGTCGACTCTGACAGTGGAACACGCTGTTATCTGTAAACACTGACCGGAGCTTCGTGGAGAAGATGGTGTTTTTTGTCTGAACCGCTGTGACTGATGGTCTGCTCTGTGTTTGTTCTGCTGTCAGAGCTGCTCTTTCAGTCCTGCTGTAGCTGACCGTTGGCCACTCACCTCCGCTATCTGTGGAGCTGAATGACTGTGTGGATAAGTGACATTGCTCAAAACTGCAGGTGCCCTGAGAGTGCACGTTACTCAGCTCGTGCAGTCGCTCCTACAAGCGTGAACGCTGACTCGTGGCCTTGATTCGTGTTTCTGGGCCGGAGGATCACGCTCAGCCCTGAAAGCTGGTATTTTTAGCGTGGCTCTTGTGAGCCTCCACTTCTTTTTGCCGGGCCCGTCTTTACCTTCCTGTTTTTGCCTCACGCGCACCTTTTGTTTTGGGTTCTTGTTGAAAGAAGCGCTCAGATGGAGCGGAGGGGAGCGGAGGGGAGCGGAGGGGAGCGGAGGGGAGCGGAGGGGAGCGCAGCGCTGATTATCTGACCCAAGCTAAATCAGCGGCTAATGTTAACAATGAACAAGAGGACGAAGGTGAAAGCGTGCAGTGAGATGAGGGGCACACTGTTTGTGCAAAACACAATACATAATACATTTCTGCTTTGTGTGCGTTTGTCCGTGTGCGTGGGGGATGAAGGTGGTCGCTGAAGACCAGTAGCATAAAAAACAGCTGACACTGTCGAGCGTTGACGCGTTAGGCCAGAAACCCATTTCACACAGCTGCCGGTGCTTTCAGCTACACAAACATGGTTTCTCATGTCAGTGCTTCATACAATACATCCCAACACAGTAAATCCCAACACAGTCCATAACGCTGCACTGCATTCTGAGCTGAAAGACTCATGACGTAATTAATTATAATCTTTAATAATCATACACAGTATCTCTGAGCGTTATGTTCTCATCACTGTGCCAGTTTTGACCGTCACTGCTGTCCAGCTTCACAGGAGAGGTCGAAAACTCAATGGAACCGAAATTATTTCCAAACTTAGGCTTAGGCTTGGCTCAATTAGTGTGCGGTCGTGGGCTGGAGGTTGGGGAACCAGCCTTGTGACCGGAAGGTTGCTGGTTTGATCTCATGAACAGACGCTACATGACTGAAGTGCCCTTGAGCAAGAAACCTGACTGGTAGGGCTGCCCACTACTCCGGGAAAGTGTGCTCACTGCCCCCCTAGTGTGTGTGTGTATGTGAGTGTTACACTGCTCCCCAGTGTGTGTTCTCTAGTGTGTGTGTGTGTATGTGCTTCACTGCCCCCTAGCATGTGTTTACTTATGTGTATGTGGGTGTTTCACTTCCCCCTAGTGTGTCTGTTCACTAGTGTGTATCTGTATATGGGTGCTTTACTGCCCTCTAGTGTGTGTTTACTATTGTGTGTGTGTGAGTGTTTTACTGCTCCCCAGTGTGTGTTCACTAGTGTGTGTATATGTGATATATGTGTTTAACTACTCCCTAGTGTATATGTGAGTGTTTTGCTGCTCCCTAGTGTGTGTGTTCACTAGTGTGTGTGTGTGTGTGATGTGTTTAACTACTCCCTAGTGTATATGTGAGTGTTTTTCTGCTCCCTGGTGTGTGTGTTCACTAGCGTGTGTGTGTGTGTGTGTGTGTGTGTGTGTGTGTGTGTGTGTGTGTGTGTGTGTTCACTAAAGGCTGAAGAAGCAGATCCGGGTGTTTTGGAGAGGGGTGATATGTTAATGTGGTTGAATCAGCGCTGAAACTCCGGCTGATGGATTTTCTGATTGCTGGATTGTTAATATGGAAAAGATATTCCGTATTGAAGCACCAAATCCGGTCCAGCTGGCAGAATCCGGGCGCAGAACTAACAGTCACACGTCTTGTTTGGTCCTCTCTGTGACTCGTGGTTGTAAGAAACGTGTGAATAAACACCAAAACAAGCCGAGAGTTTGAGAAGTCGTCACGTCCCGACAGCTGGGCCAGCTGTGCTTGGCAACCTTTAGGCTCTTGGCCTGAATGTCAGGAAATGAATAATTGATGAAAATCAATTTTGGTGCGTCACACAAACCTGTGTTCTTCCTCGGCAGACGCGGGAACGTGCCGCATTCTCCTGTTTCTCCTCCTTTTTGTGTTGTCCTGTTTGGAAATGATAAGCAGCCTCATTTTCTCCGTGTCTAAGCAGAGGCGTCTGTATCTGGGCGTCTGAGGAGAATCACAGCGTGCAGGTGGTCTGACCTTTTAAATAATTCACACACACACATGCGCGCACACACACACCACACTTGCTCGTTTCCTCATCTGTGAGATGATGACGATCCAGAAAAGCTTCAAATGAATGAATGAATGTTTTATGTCGGCGTGTATTTGAGCTAAAGGTCAAAGCCGGGTCATGTGTTACAGCAGCACTCTGTATTGACGTGCACTGACAGTCAAAAGTTTGGGTATACTTAGATATGTACAACTTTTGCAGACTTTAGTTCAAAATCTGCTGAAATTCAACACCAATTCATTCATTTAATTAAATAAACAGTGAGTGTTCATTAAATTGTGTTCTCAGTAGAGGCTTCCATAGAACTCTCTAATGTTCTACATAGAAGGTATGTGTGTCTTTGTTCACACAGATGTTGTTCTACACCCAGTCTTTGATCTGGTTCTAGAATTAAACATTTTTTTCTTATTTGTTGTTGAGCTCATGAAAAATTAATGAGCTCTGCTCTGATTGGCTGGTTTACAGCGGTGATGATCGCACAGAAGCAACACAGTCCAAATAAAATGACCCTCTGTGTAAATAAGCTGTTAGTGAACATCACTCACCCAGTACAGTACAGTATCAGACCACTAACATCAGTAACCTGAACATCACTCACCCAGTACAGTACAGTAACAGACCACTAACATCACTAACCTGAACATCACTCACCCAGTACAGTACAGTACAGTATCAGACCATTAACATCACTAACCTGAACATCACTCACCCAGTACAGTACAGTACAGTATCAGACCACTAACATCAGTAACCTGAACATCACTCACCCAGTACAGTACAGTAACAGACCACTAACATCACTAACCTGAACATCACTCACCCAGTACAGTACAGTACAGTATCAGACCATTAACATCACTAACCTGAACATCACTCACCCAGTACAGTACAGTACAGTATCAGACCACTAACATCACTAACCTGAACATCACTCACCCATCACAGTACAGTATCAGACCACTAACATCACTAACCTGAACATCACTCACCCAGTACAGTACAGTATCAGACCACTAACATCACTAACCTGAACATCACTCCCCCAGTACAGTACAGTATCAGACCACTAACATCACTAACCTGAACATCACTCCCCCAGTACAGTACAGTATCAGACCACTAACATCACTAATCTGAACATCACTCACCCAGTACAGTACAGTATCAGACCACTAACATCACTAACCTGAACATCACTCACCCAGTACAGTATCAGACCACTAACATCACTAACCTGAACATCACTCACCCAGTACAGTACATTATCAGACCACTAACATCACTAACCTGAACATCACTCCCCCAGCACAGTACAGTATCAGACCACTAACATCACTAACCTGAACATCACTCACCCAGTACAGTACAGTATCAGACCACTAACATCACTAACCTGAACATCACTCACCCAGTACAGTACAGTATCAGACCACTAACATCACTAACCTGAACATCACTCACCCAGTACAGTACAGTACAGTGTCAGACCACTAACATCACTAACCTGAACATCACTCACCCAGTACAGTACAGTACAGTATCAGACCACTAACATCACTAACCTGAACATCACTCACCCAGCACAGTACAGTATCAGACCACTAACATCACTAACCTGAACATCACTCCCCCAGTACAGTACAGTACAGTATCAGACCACTAACATCACTAATCTGAACATCACTCACCCAGTACAGTACAGTACAGTGTCAGACCACTAACATCACTAACCTGAACATCACTCACCCAGTACAGTACAGTACAGTATCAGACCACTAACATCACTAACCTGAACATCACTCACCCAGTACAGTACAGTATCAGACCACTAACATCACTAACCTGAACATCACTCACCCAGTACAGTACAGTACAGTGTCAGACCACTAACATCACTAACCTGAACATCACTCACCCAGTACAGTACA
Organism: Megaleporinus macrocephalus; assembly: GCA_021613375.1. Taxonomy (NCBI): domain Eukaryota; kingdom Metazoa; phylum Chordata; class Actinopteri; order Characiformes; family Anostomidae; genus Megaleporinus; species Megaleporinus macrocephalus. The sequence goes on along the minus strand of CM038715.1, from coordinate 27,420,406 downwards.
GGATCAGACCACTAACATCACTAACCTGAACATCACTCACCCAGCACAGTACAGTATCAGACCACTAACATCACTAACCTGAACATCACTCCCCCAGTACAGTACAGTATCAGACCACTAACATCACTAACCTGAACATCATTCACCCAGTACAGTACAGTATCAGACCACTAACATCACTAACCTGAACATCACTCACCCAGTACAGTACAGTATCAGACCACTAACATCACTAACCTGAACATCACTCCCCCAGTACAGTACAGTATCAGACCACTAACATCACTAACCTGAACGTCGGTGTTCTATATCAGCCCAGAATCACCAGTCAGTCCGGCTCCAGTGCTCAGTGCTGGTTAAACAGCCTTCCTGAACTCGGTGCTGTGGTGCTGGATGGGTTTGTTTTGGCTCCAGTCTGGCTGTCAGGATGAGCCTCACACCAAACTCAGCCCCGTAATCAACACCAGCCAATTACCCTCCCAAACCGCGGGCTGTGTCCGCTCACAGAACCAAATTAGGCCTTTCTTCCTTCAGCGAGGCCAATTAATCACATCAAACAGCGTCTCTGTGTCCTCTTCCCAAACCCGGAGGATTGATGGCGAACCGCTGCGACGTCTACACACCTGATCACATTACTGCCCACTTTAACACAGTAATTCAGTTCGGGCTCCGGTGGTGGGCTGGCTGTGGAGGTTGGCACCTAGGGGGCGTGATGGTGCCAGCGTGGGGGAGCAGTTAAGTGTTACTGTGAGGGTTCCAGATTTATGTGACTGTTTGTGTTCTCGCTTTACTGCAACAATGAAACAACGAAAAACTTTTTGTCCTTTTTGCTACGTGTCCTGTTTTCTGGAAAGAGAACATATTTAACAGTTGCTTTTGTCATGATAACATCAAAACAAACATTAAAACCTAGCTACACAATACGCTCACTGTTTAAACACTCCTGGTCGTGTTGATAAGTTACACTCGTCTACACAATTAGAATGATGCTTTTGCTAAATATCCGCACAGTTTCTAATTACTTACTGATTTTAACATATAACACCAAGACTTACAGAACGTAACATCTCTGTTAGCTCAGCCGTTGGTGTTAGCTACTGCTATGTGCCAAGAACTATCTAGAACATTACATCTCTGTTAATATATTATCTCAGCTAGTATTATTAACTAGTATATATATATATATATATATATATATATATATATATATATATATATATATATATATATATATATATATATATAATGAATTATTTAGAATTATTCAAAAGTATCTAAAACATTACATATGTCTTTATTAATATTTTACCTTAGCTGTTGGCATGAGCTGGTGCTAAACTGCAAGAACTGTCATTACATCTCAGTTTATATATCACCTTAGTTATTATACTACCTGTTAAATGCAAACATCTATCTAGAGCATTACATTTTTATTAATACATTTCCTCAGCTGGTGCTAAATGCCAAGACATATCTATAATGTTGTATCTCAGTCAATATATATCTTGTTACACTGTTAGCAAAAGCTAGCAATGTTAACTAGTGCTAAATGCCAAGAACTATCTAGAACATCTCGGTTAATGTACTACTTCATTTAATATTTTACCTATTAAACGCAAAGAACATTAACATTATGTCTCCATTAATATTAATATTTTAGCTTACCTTTTAACATTAGCTGGCGCTAAACAGCTAGAACTAGAACATTACATATTTGTGAGTATGCTGGTAATCAGCTGGTAATATTAACTAGTGCTAAATGGCAAGGACTATCTAGAACATTACATCTCTGTTAATATACTTCCTCAGCTATTAGCATAAGCTAGCAGCGTTGACTAATGTTAACTAGTGCTAAATGCTACAAACTATCTAAAACATTATTACTATTTAGAAGCTCTGTGTCTGTGATAATGCAGCTCTGTTAGCACCTTAAATCATAATTTTTTGTTGCACCTTAAATTTCAATGCCTAGAACTAAAATCTGTGCCTTCCAGTGGGCTTCAGTCTGACACCTGTGCAGACCCGCATTGTAGAAACACTGAGAGAACTGGAAGTTCTACTGCGGTGGTCAGCACCGCTCGGCCTGCTTCCCTGCAGCGTTTAGTTCTAACCTACACCTCGCACGCTGCCCCCCGACGTTCCCCAACACTAATGTATCTGATCCCACTAGTCAAGAAGTTCAGAAGAAGTTAATTAGCTGGAGCAGGTCCTCTATCTCCTCGTATCGATCACTTATTGATCGGACCCGCTGCCTCCTGAGACGCTAGTGTGTGTGTGTGTGTGTGCGTTTGCAGTCCTGTCACTGTTCCCTAAAGAAACTGTTCCAGAGGTTAAATGACCTTAAAACAAATAAACTGCTAATGAGTTATTATTTTAATCACGTGTAAAAGTAGTTTTACTGAAGTGAGGAACTCGAATGATCACTTTGCGCTGCCTGAAGTGCTGAACTGGTGTTTTTATTTATTTATTTGTTCATTTAGAGGCATTAACAGAAAACTCTCCTTGTTTAAACTGGATTTTCTTTCATCTGTGAAAGAAATGAACTGCAGAATTAGCATAGTCAGTATTTAAGTATGTGAGTTTACTGTAATATACTCAGCATTCAGTCTGTGGTAGAAAAAGCTTCATTATTATGTTATTATTATGTATTACATGCAGGTGAGTGAAGGTTCCCTGTGAGTAGACTTCACGTCCCTCTGCTGGACAGAAGCAGTCAGTGCAGTTTTGTCTCTCACTATTAGCCACGATTAGCCCTTTATTTTTAATATTTAGTGTTCTATTCTGTTGCTACAGCGGCGTCTGGGCCTCTGCAGCTTGAGCGTGCAGCGTATCTCTGATCGAGCTCACCTGTTGTCTCTCAGCCAGGTGTTCTTTTATCAGGGCTTTTATTAAAGTGGCTGTGAAGCTGCTCGACTGCGGTTTGTTGTTGTTTCATGGCGAGGGTCCCGACCCCGTTGTCGCTGCACCTGCATGTTGCAAAAAAGAGAGAGGGAGTGTGAGAGAACCTATCTAGAACCTTGCATCTCTGTTAATATATTAGTTGAACTGTTAGTGTTACTAGTGCTAAACACTAAAAAAACTACCTAGAATATTAAATCTCGGTTATTATATTACATGAGCTGTTAGCATTAGCTAGTGCTAAACACTAAAAACTATCTAGAACATTACTTCTCTGCTAATTTATTACCTCAGGTGTTAGTGTTAGCTAGTGCTTAACACTAAAAACTATCTAGACCATTAAATCTCGGTTAATATATTACATGAGCTGTTAGCATTAGCTAGTGCTAAACACTAAAAACTATCTAGAACATTACTTCTCTGCTAATTTATTACCTCAGGTGTTAGTGTTAGCTAGTGCTTAACACTAAAAACTATCTAGACCATTACATCTGTTAATATATTTCAATTCATCCATTTACTGTCACGCTTTGGCATTTAGCACTTGCTAACTAGAACATTACACCAGCTGTGGAGCAGTGAGATCTGTGTGTAATGGAGATGATGTGTAATGTGTGTGGTGTATTAAGGTAGCGCTGGTTCTGATGGGTCTGTGAGCTGACAGTAGTGGTGGAGTAGCTGCTGGTTCTCGCTGGTTCCTCCTGATCAGGAGCTGAGGAGCAGTGAGATCTGTGTGTATGAGGAGGTGATGTGTAATGTGTGTGGTTTATTAAGGTAGCGCTGGTTCTGATGGGTCTGTGAGCTGACAGTAGTGGTGGAGTAGCTGCTGGTTCTCGCTGGTTCCTCCTGATCAGGAGCTGTGGAGGAGTGAGATCTGTGTGTATGAGGAGATGATGAGTATTTGTTGATGTTCTGTGTAGGTGTGATGTGGATGTGTGTGTTTGTGAGTCTATATTAAGGGTCCTGGTGTGTGTGTGTTCTCTCCTGCAGGTGGTCTGTGGGGTTATGCCCCGTTTAGGGTGGACGGTGCTGTAACTGGAGCCTGACCTTCACCTTTGCCAGAAGAAAGAGAATAACGACGATAGAGATAAGAAAACGAAGGACAGTGTGTGTAAGACAGAGGTCACCACTCCACAATGGCTCTGACCGACAAACACAAAGTGAAGAGGCAGCGACTGGACAGGATCTGTGAGGGTAAGAGCAGCTTTTCTTCATCCGCTACTGTCTGATCGTACTCTGAACCTGCAGGACATTGTCTCTTCACCATGACGCATAGAAGGGAAGCATCCTGGTGTCTCAGTGTCTGTTAGAGCTCGACTGATGTGTCGGACGGCCGACATTAACGACCGGTCAGGATCTGCGCACCTGGAGTCTTTTACCTGCAGGGTCACAATATTTATATTATTTTTCCAGTAAACTCTTCCACAATACTCATTACATTTGAGCTTTCTTTACTCTGGACCCCAGGAGGAATAACTGCTATCGTTATAAGCTAATGGCAATCCAAATTAAATAAACAAATAAACTGACCAGTCCAGAGGTCAGCAACTGTGATGCTGGGGAGAGACATTTCGTCCTGTTTATCCAGATTATGATGGGAGCCACGTTTTGTGTCCATTTTATTGGTGTAACGTCTTGGCTGTAAATATGTCTCAGTGTGTCCTTATATAGGCTGAGCATATATACTATGCTATGCTACACTATACTATACTATACTATACTAAACTATACTAAACTATAATATAATATAGAAGATATTTATTCTGGATTGTTTGTTTAGTTATTTTCCCTAAGGACTCTTATTTTGAAGCCTCCTTTCACTGTGTGAGTTATGGAGAGCAGTGTGAGTGAAGCTGCTGGACGTGTCTCAGTATCGGAGCTCAGTTATTGTAGAGTTTCTTTGTAAATGTCTCTGACCATTTGACGTTCTGGGGTTTGAGAGTTTCTCGCTGCAGATTAAAAGAGGAAATGAAGGAAAAGCAGTCTCTAAATTCTCTGTTTGTCTTCAGTGTCTGTCCTTCACCGTTTCAAAGCTGCGTTCTTGGTGAGCTGGTTGTCTGTGACCAGCTGTTTTTAGGTTGACCATCTGTTTTTAGGTCAAATTTGCAGTTATATATGAATTCCGGTGTTTAGGACCATTTATCGTTAGAACCTTGTGTTAGAACCTTGTGTTAGAACCGTGTGTTAGAACCGTGTGTTAGAACGGTCAGCAAAGCACCATAAAGTACCATAAAGCAGGATTATTTTATTTTTACCACATACTCTTATTTTGCCACTAGGGGGCAGTAAAAGAGTCACATAATGCTAAAACCTGAACAAGGAGATCAGGGCCTGTGTTCATAGAGCTTCTCAGAGTAATAAAGAGAAATCTGATCCTAGATCAGCTTGGCTTAAAGGTTAATTTACTTATATATATACACACCGCTCAGCACCGCTGTGTCTGATCCACTCACACCAGCACAGTCAGAGCTTAGAATGATCCACCTTCCTAATAGTAGCTGCTCTGTGGGGGTCCTGATCATTAAAAAATAGAGTAACAAAGTATACAGAGAATCAGATGAACTGCAGTCTGTACGTGTAGATACAGGGTGGAGGTTTTAATGTTATGGCTGATCGGTGTGTGTGTGTGTATATTTCTATTGGACCTCTGTAAGTTGTAGTGTTTTAATATGGCAGGTACACACAGATGCAACCTTTATGCCTGTGTGTGTGGGAGGGGGATTGGGTAGGGGGTGTGGGGTGTTCTCAGTAAGTGCAGTAGAAACTGTTTCTGTTCTGGTCCCTGAGAGGAGAGTTAAGCTCCTTAAGATTCCTGACCCCAACTTCACTGCCATCACCGCCCTCAGGCTCAGAGAGGGGGGTGAGAGAGAGAGAGAGAGCAAAGGTAAGAGAAAGAGAGAGAGAGGGAGAAGCTGAAATGCTAAGGGATACAGAGTGCTAGTGATGGACAGCCTGAGAGAAAGAGAGAGGGAGGCAGTGAAGGAGGTGGAAAATGAAGTGAAACATGTTGTTCTCCTCCCAGCCTGTGTGTTTATTGTGCTCCATCATGTTGAAGCATCACAGCCCTGTGTGTGAAATCCCATGCTGTACACACACACATATTTGTACACACACAGCTCAGCCCACACTTCTTTAATTCGAAGTAGACACTAAATACATAACAGGTACAGCACAAATTGTAGCAGTTACTGAATCATTTACAGCAATTATTGCATTTATTATAGCAGTTACTGAATGATTTACAGCAATTACTGCATTTATTATAGCAGTTACTGAATCATTTACAGCAGTTACTGAATCGTTTACAGCAGTTACTGAATCATTTACAGCAATTATTGCATTTATTATAGCAGTTACTGAATCATTTACATCAGTTACTGAATCATTTACATCAGTTACTGAATCATTTACATCAGTTACTGAATCATTATAGAAGTTACTGAATCATTTACAGCAATTATTGCATTTATTATAGCAGTTACTGAATCATTTACAGCAGTTACTGAATCATTTACATCAGTTACTGTATCGTTAACAGCAGTTACTGAATCATTTATAGCAATTACTGAATTATTCACAGCAGTTACTGAATCTTTTGTAGCAGTTACTGAATCATTTACAGCAGTTACTGTATCGTTTATAGCAGTTACTGAATTATTTACAGCAGTTACTGAATCTTTTGTAGCAGTTACTGAATCATTTACAGCAGTTACTGTATCGTTTATAGCAGTTACTGAATTTTTTATAGCAGTTACTGAATCATTTACAGCAGTTACTGTATCGTTTATAGCAGTTACTGAATCGTTTACAGCAATTATTGAATCTTTTTATAGCAGTTACTGAATCATTTACAGCAGTTACTGAATCGTTTATAGCAGTTACTGAATCATTTACAGCAGTTACTGAATCGTTTACAGCAATTATTGAATCTTTTTATAGCAGTTACTGAATCATTTACGGCAATTATTGAATCTTTTTATAGAAGTTACTGAATCGTTTATAGCAATTAATGAATCATTTATAGTAGTTACTGAATCATTTATAGTAGTTACTGAATCATTTACAGCAGTTACAGAATTATTTATAGCAATTACTGAATCATATATAGTAGTTACTGAATCATTTACAGAAGTTATTGAATCATTTATAGTAGCTACTGAATGTGGTCAGTGTTCTAGCATCAGGGTCTGGTGTTGTAGTGATGGTTATATAATCTTTTCTAACGTACCACATTCGCCATATTCTGATGCATCTGTTCAGTTTTTACGCCCCTGTTTTGAAGTTATGCTGTGTTGTATTTAATGCTACTGTTATTTGTTTTTGCTGCGCTTTCACAACAAAAGCACCTTCATTTCATTCCTGTTTCCTTGATGGGTTTGAAGTTGTACAACACAGAATATCCTCTCTTTGTACCGCGCGTTTGGTTTGTGGTGAATCTTCCAGTGAGCTTTTCAAGAGATCATCACAGGCATCTGCAGCCGTCGCTAACAAGCTCTACGTGGAGCTCCCATGTGTTCGCCTGCTTGGGAAAACAAAGATGTGTCAGTGGAAAAGACTTAAAGACACAGGCGTCTGAAGTGACAGCAGAGGAACAGGTGTGGCTTTGATGGAGAGGAGTCGGCGGTGCCTGCGCCATAAATATGTCATTTTTCTCCCTCGTTACGTTAAATATGCTGTTTATTCAGTATGTAAATTGTTCTGATATTCTATATGGAAGGTATGTGTGTCTTTGGTCACCTAGATGTGGTTCTACACCCATTTACACTCTTTAATCTGCTCCTAGAATCAAACACTGTTTCTTTTTTTTAATAAGCTTAAGAATAATTAGATGAGCTCTTCTCTGATTGGCTGGTGGTGATGATCACACAGAAGCAACACAGACCAAATAAAATGAGCCTCTGTGTAAACAAGCTCCGCCCATATACTATTTAGTTAGCTATGCTAGTTACTTGGAGCTGTTAGTAGTAATGTTACCTATACTAGCTACTCTCTTTCATCTGGACATCAAACACAAAGTAGATTAAAGTTGTCTCTGTGAAACTTTCAGTTTAAGATGATCTGCTTCAACCAGCACACAGTGATACACTCACACAGCATGGCTGCTACTTACAGTCACTGTTGTGGTTGTGGTGCTAATAAAGGTGGAGCTGCTCGTCTCTTCAGTCTCTTCAGTGTTGAACGCTGAGCTGAAGCTGCTCCGATGATCAGATGAAGAATCTGGCGAATAGGAACTTCAGGCTGGTTTAAAGATGAACATCAACCATGTAGCTCTGACAGTTGGGTTGGTTGGGAAGGGAATGTAGATCTGTTTATGCCTTGAAATGGTCCTTTGAGTGTTCACAGCACTATAGAAGCGCCTCCTCTTACTAAAGAACCCACGAAGAACCGATTTTATGCATATTTTTAGAATTTCAATGATCCGTGTGTATTTAGTCTGTTTCTTATGCAACAGTTTTGTAACTAATATAACACCATGATAGACCTTTACTGTTCAGACTGGATCAGAGATTAGTAATTCAGTATCTATATGTTAAATAATGGTAACGTATTTGACTGCAGTGAACAGCCCCGCTTGGTACCGCAGTGCCGATTACTGCAGACTCACCTGCAGATGCACTGCAGAGCTTTGGCTGCAGTGTAGGACACCAGATGGCCCTCAGCAGTGGAGCTTCTGAACACCTTCCAGTCAGCCATTGTGAAATCTGAAGAAAGCAAGATCTGCACCTCGCCACCTCGCTGATCAGCGCGTGGGCCAAAGACGGAGGCAGGGTTCCTCCCACTGTGCTGCGCTGTGGACTTGGATCTGGGTGGAAATGTTATTTTTTGCTGACATTATCGGCAGGCCAACTGTTCATTTCTGATCGGTTCAGATACGGCACGAAGGTCTGCTGGTGATTTTGGTAGATGCATACTAAACGCTATAACATTACCTAAACACAAGAACCTGATCAGGACTGTAAAAAAAAAGCTCTTTCACAAAACACACAGTTAAAACAGCTGCTCCATCCATGCTGGAGGGTTTAAACTGCTGATATATAAATGATAACTGGCACTGACCCTCACCCCTCTATGTGTCTAATAAATAGTCATACTGACCCTCACCACTTTATGTGTCTAATCCATAGTCATTCTGACCGTCACTCTTCTAGGCATCTAATCCATAGTTGTACTGACCCTCACTTCTCTATGTGTCTAATCCACAGTCGTACTGACCCTCACTGCTTTATGTGTCTAATCTAGTCCTACTGACCCTCACTCCTCTATGTGTCTAATCTATAGTCGTACTGACCCTCACTGCTTTATATGTCTAATCTAGTCGTACTGACCCTCACGCCTCTATGTGTCTAATCCACAGTCGTACTGACCCTCACTCCTTATGTGTCTAATCCACAGTCGGACTGACCCTCACTTTTCTATGTGTCTAATCTACAGTCGTACTGACCCTTACTTTTCTATGTGTCTAATCCACAGTTGTACTGACCCTCACTCCTCTATGTGTCTAATCTACAGTTGTACTGACCCTTACTTCTCTATGTGTCTAATCCACAGTCGTACTGACCCTCACTCCTCTATGTGTCTAATCTACAGTCGTACTGACCCTCACTCCTCTATGTGTCTAATCTACAGTCGTACTGACCCTCACTGCTTTATATGTCTAATCTAGTCGTACTGACCCTCACTGCTTTATATGTCTAATCTAGTCGTACTGACCCTCACTCCTTATGTGTCTAATCCACAGTCGTACTGACCCTCACTTTTCTATGTGTCTAATCTACAGTCGTACTGACCCTTACTTTTCTATGTGTCTAATCCACAGTTGTACTGACCCTTACTTCTCTATGTGTCTAATCCACAGTCGTACTGACCCTCACTCCTCTATGTGTCTAATCCACAGTCGTACTGACCCTTACTCCTCTATGTGTCTAATCTACAGTCGTACTGACCCTCACTCCTCTATGTGTCTAATCCACAGTCAGACTGACCCTCACTCCTCTATGTGTCTAATCTACAGTCGTACTGACCCTTACTTCTCTGTGTCTAATCCACAGTCAGACTGACCCTCACTCCTCTATGTGTCTAATCTACAGTCGTACTGACCCTCACTCCTCTATGTGTCTAATCTACAGTCGTACTGACCCTCACTCCTCTATGTGTCTAATCTACAGTCGTACTGACCCTCACTCCTCTATGTGTCTAATCTACAGTCGTACTGACCCTTACTTCTCTATGTGTCTAATCTACAGTCGTACTGACCCTCACTCCTCAATGTGTCTAATATACAGCCATACTGACTTCTATCTACTGACGGACTATGTTCTATATAGAATCGTGTCTTCACTAAAGAACCCTTGAAGAACCATCTTTTCTTGAAAGCACATGTAGGCTTATTTTTTTCTCAGTGGGCTGCAAATCCAGTGACGATGTCTAGATCTCCATCCATCAAACGGAGCCCCAGCTCGACTTGACAGGCTAATTTGATGCGAGTATTTCCTTCTCCTGCTGAGGGAAGAGCCTTCTAGGCTTCTGGGTGCTGTTTTTATCCCGGCTCTTTTCACGCTGCATGACTGGGTGCTTGCTGCTGTCAGTCAGCAGTCAGAAATAAACAAACAAACCTTCTCTCCAGGCCCTCTTCTGGGTCGGCTTTTTGAATGGGAGAGATGGTTTTCCCTCTCTCAACATGCCTGTGCGGAACGTGCCCCGTCACGCAGCCAAGTAGGAATTAAGAGGTTCAGACGTGCAGTTTTACTGTGGCTATGGAAACCCTTTGGCTATATGACAGCGATGATTAAATCATTACGCTGGCTCGTATGAATTTTGCATAATCTAGCCTCGCTGCATGGAGGAGTTGGAGGGCTGCTTTATCAGGAGCTGTTAGTTAAGCTAATCAGAGCAACCACAGGGAATGACTAGTTCTCGCCCAGCGCTGAGGGCTGACAAGCTTCTCCCAGCAGTTTTATCTGCTCGCGCTGGACAGCTCCGGTCAGTTTTCCTTTGGAGAGAGTCAGTCTGAGCCTGAGGGTCCTGCTTGGTTGAATTTAGAAACCGGGAGGAGAACTTGAGAACAGCATTTCCATTTAAGTACGTCAGCGAAGTTGTTTGGTTCTCGTGTGCTTTACTTGAGAGCCGATGCTCACTTTGCATCCTAAATGCTTTTAAAGCTTTAATTGATGAACATGAGCTGCTTGTGGTCTTGCATTCCTCTTTTAGTACATGCCCAAGACTGGGAGGCTGTAGGTTGTCCCATTTCTCACTGGGGGCTTCAGAGAAACTCTCACTGCATGCCTCATGTGACAGTAAAACTCAGTTACCACCAGTTCTGGGGGGAAAAATCATTGATATATTAATGAATGCATCGTTTATTCATATTACTTAATATAATGCGTCCGCAATGCATTATATAGCATACATACAATCTCATAACACCTGGCTTAGGCTTGTATAGCTGCCTGTCTGTTGGTCTACTTACATGCTAACACTTGTAAAGCAAGAGTCTATGACTTTATAATGTCAGGCTTTGTAATATTATCAAGACAGTAACACTTTCTATGAATCCTGTGTTCATAATGCATTAATAAGGTCATAAATAATACTTTTTATAAGCCTTCTATGACTGCTCTTAAGTAGTAAGAATTACATGTATAGCACTTTATAAAGTTGCTATACAGGTTATTACAGGCTGAATAAGTGAATATACATGTGTTAATACAGAACTTATAAGAAGTGAACACAGCAGCTTAAAGCTATTGTTAATCTTAACTATACTCCTGAACAAGGAGACTGTAGTTACTGTTGTTTCTACTGACCAACATATAGCAGTTCTCGCTGCTGCTGACCAGTTGGCTTTGGTTGCTAACTGCCAACAGTCTAGCACCTTTAACCAGATAGTCTAGCATTACAGTTTCCAGTTAGGGGAGAGGTTAATGCGTTATGGAACCTGACATTATAAAGGTATATACTTTTATGTTATAAAGTGTCCTGCGTGTCACTATAAATACTTATAGACAATAATACACACTGGCAATGTAAAGTACTATGTATGTCATATAACAAGCTATAAATGCATCTGTAATGCATTATCAATACAGGTTTATAAGAAGTGATACCCAATACAACAATGTCAGTGTGTGTATAATGCTCTACTTATTATAGTATGTTATGCTTTTGCTTTATGAAGTGTTATGAATGTTATGGATGTTATGCTTGTGTCAGCCATTGTAATGTGTTATGTATACAAATAGCTCCTTGTGATGCGACTGCATCATGTTAGGTATGTGGACCACTTACAATTCTTCAAGTACACAAACCCAGATTATGGACGCAAGACTGCTTAAGTGCTGGTGGGGGTTTCCTCCCTTTCAGTGATGCTGAAACAGCTCCCCCTGGTGGAGAACCTTCCACACACTGACATGTGTATTCTCTGCTTGTCAAATTAATCTCTTAGCCATTTCTTTGAGAAGGTAAACTTTAATGATTTTGAAACACTGTTGTTGAGAACGATGAATTAGGATGATAAATAAGTTTAGGACTCCTGTGTTTGATCCCAGCTTTTACGCGACCAGCCCTCTGTATTTCAGCGACCAGCCCTCCGTATCCGCTTCATTTCCTTTTTTCTTTTATTTTTTTTAAATGCCAACAGCTACTCCTCTTCTGCATGCTCTCCATTCTCCACCTCCTCCCCCTCTCCTCTCTCTCTGTCTCTTCCTCTTCCTCCTCTCCGAAAGCGTGGCGCCTCTGCCTCGCCCTTCTGTTGTCCCATCTGTGTTTCAGCGTGGGCCACTGGCCTGGGAACGGCAGGCACACTTCACATGAGGAACAGGAAGGGGGGCGGGAGGTTGGGGGCGGGACAAACCCTCCAACCGAGCTCCACAGGGCTGATCCAACTATGAGCTCAGACTCTCTGTCCTGGTCCAGAGCTGTGTGTCGTTCTCAGGGCAGACGCTCACGGATGGAAACTCCACTCGCGTTTCTTAGGGATGTGAGCGGTTAGAATTTGGAAAGAGCTGAAGCTGCTCTGGGTGTGAATGGAGGCGGGCGGCGTGGCAGAAATATAATATTGTGATAAGACGGTATAACATACTGCCCAGCACTGAATCCAGTTAAAGTGACTGTGTTGGTCTGTTTATAAAGAAACATACAGCTGGTCAGTGTTTGTACTGACCATATAGATCAAATCATACACCATACACCGATAAAGTCATACACTGTACAACTAGCAGTGAAATGCTTTGATGACTGCAGCTCACATCATTTAATAAGATAGTATAGAGGTTGTACAGTGTGAGTCAAAAGTCTTAGGACACCCTTTTATTTCAGAAGCGAAAGGGAAAATGATGTATCTGAATTCTCCAGTAAGTAACGGGCGAGGGGGCCTATCTTTTAGGTTATGTCCCGAACATGGCCACCATCTTGAAAGCTGCCAAATTGGATTAAGGGCAAGTTTTGTCCAATGGGAAGGCGGTCATGTAGCAGATCAAAGACCAGAAGACCAGATCTGTCAGAAATCGACTGATGAAGTCAGATTTGCAGTACCTCTTGTGGTTCAAACGTTAACAACACAGAAAGTTGCAACAACAACCACATTGAACAACATGTTCAGCGTGCTGTCCCTGGCGCTGAACCACACCTTCAGATCTGTGTTATTATACACATAAACTTGAATTTACACTGTAAAAACAGGCAGAAGTGAGCTGCGGGGACGAGGAAAAAATAAAAATACAGCTTATGTTCAAGTTCAAATTGTATTCTGACCTAATTCATCACAATAACAATAAATATCATTTGATTTGTAATGTTAGGATTTGAATATTCATATATTTGTTTTCCATCAATACATGCAAACCAGTTAACACGGTTAATGTTAAGGCAGACGAAACTGAGACGGACCTGAGGTTCAGCCCTTAACGCAGCTTTATTTCTCCAGCACGAATCATAGCCGTCCTCTCAGAAAACCCATCTCTTCAGCATAAACAGCCCAACATAAGCCCTACTTCAGCCTCGCACAGTCACTTCACAGAGACCGTCATTCCAAACAACTAGTCAGTGTTTGTACATACTGTGTTCACTACATCCAGTCAAACTGAATGACTTGTACTGTCTTTGTATTGTGACCCAATTTATCACACTAGTGATCAGCACTGTCGTCAGCTCTAGTCGTGAAGTTGGGCGAAGTAGTTTGATTTAAAAGCCTCAGATCTTCAGATTTTAATTGAAGTAGCATTACGTGCAGTATTGCCTTGGCAACGGGATAATGGTATGTTCAGGGTGTGGGGACCTTGTAAAACGGAAGTAGATGTTTAAGTAATTGCTTCTTTCGTGGTGAATTTGCAGCTGCCAAAAAAAACCTGCAAAAATTGAGACAAGGTTTTGTTCCATAGTGTCAAGTAGGCCCATCACATGAGCCGCTGAGTAATCGAGTGATTATTTTCATAATGAATCAAGTACTTTTGATGTTTAAGGACTGAAATCTGAAGACTGAAGAACACATCTAATAACACACTAGCACATCAAATAACACACTCAACACATCAAAAACAGCTTTTCAAATATTCATTGTTACTTTTCTGGAGAAATTACCTTCAATAATTTAAGAATTTAGGACGAGAAAACACATGCGTCAGGATGTGCAACTCTTACTAAGGCTGTTAGTGTATCTGTGGGTGGGGGTTTCCTCCCTTTCAATGATGTTAATAGCTCCCCCTAGTGTAGACACATTCATGCTCCATCTATCATTCAAATTAGAATCTGTTATGCTTTTGCTTTATGAAGTGTTAGAGATGTTATTGATGTTATGTGCGTGCCAGGCATTATAATGTGTTATGTATTTCGAAAACCAGTATAGGACACTCATTGTATCTGTTGGTGGGGGTTTCCTCCCTTTCAATGATGTAAATAGTATCCCTAGTGGAGAACCTTCAACACACAGACATGTTAATGCCCCATTTATCATGAAAATCAGCGGATTATATATATATATATATATATATATATATATATATATATATATATATATATATATATATATATATATATATATATATATGTATGTGTGTATGTATAAATTGATTTGCATTGATTAATCATGGTACCTGTGGACCTGCATTTATATATGGGGCGTGCACAATAATGAAAACATCATATGAAATGCTTGTAACCGGTTTTATCAGAAACTCCTGCCATGTTACAGTTTCATACTGCAGTTCTTCTGTCAACACGCAGTTTGTTACCCCCCCTTGATTATTAAAGGGACCACCATAGGACCACCACTGACCAAATATTGTTAAGGTGGTGGACCATTAGTTTGGTAGATGTTACTAGCTTTTCTTTTTCCAAGCCCAGTTTGTGGTACTTATCTTCTAGGTCTTTATCAATCTATCTATATATCTATTTATTTAGCTAGCTAGCTATCTGTCTGTCAGTCTATTGATCTGTCTCTGTCCCTACATCTACTCCATCTATCTATCTATCTGTCTATAGCTATCTGTTCATCCCTCCATCCATCCATTATTCCATTCTTCAATCCATCCGTCTGCCTGTCTGTCTTTCTGTCTGTCCCTTCATCCATCCATTCATGGTACAAAAACAAAACATGGAATTTGGCTGGTGTTTCTAATAACTATTGAATGCAGTGTCTCTAAAATGTATGTATTTTTTTTGTACGACCTCCATAAACAGACTCTCAGCCGCAGCCCTGGGAAATGCAAATGCGCCGGAGCTCCTCAGCACCAAGCGGAGTCTCGCTCTCTCCAAGGATTCCTGCTAGCTTGTTAGGAAAAGGGGCCCCGAGGCTCGCCGAAACTTTTAATACGCTGCGCCGTATCGCCGTAATTGACTGATTTCCAAGTTCCTAGTCATGGACTTTAATTTAGTGGCTCCTATGAAAGTTTAATTGCCCACCCGTTCTTCGGCGGAGGGGGCCTAAATCATTCCCCCGTTGCCCCGCTCCCTCAGCCTCCGCGCCGAGCACAGCCAGGAGCGTCCCGTGCCCTAGAAAAGTGGCCCAGTTCATTGTCAGGCAGCAGCCTAGTCTGTCCGCGCGAGCTGGAAGCTGTAGACGCCTCCGCCGCACCAAACTCAAGCAATTAGCTTCTTGCCAAGGTTGCTCTCCAAATGTAGTCTGAGCCGCTTTTGATCTTTTTTTATTCAGCGTATTCACATTCAGCTCCATTGTCGGGTTCCGCTCGCCGCCCGAGTGCAAGACGACGAGTGTTGAGTCAGAGCGCTGAAAGGAGAGGTGCTTGTACTGTTCCTGCCGGTGGTAACCAAGCAGATGGGTTGGCAAGTGCCTGTCGGAGAAGGAGGATTTGCATTCCTCTGTTTGTGCTCTTTGTTTCCCCGACTCGGCACGGAGACCCACCTGAAGCTCCTCGTTAGTGTTTCGGCAGGAGTCCGAGTGACGGTCTGCGGCGGAGCTTATTAAAAATAGTTATTGTCTCCGGTTGCTGCGGCGAGCTGCTGTAATTAATGGTGCGTTTACAGCTGACGAACAGACAGCGCACCGCCACGCAGCCGCGGGAGAAGCCACACAGCAGCAAACGGTATAAAAGAGGCGACGCGGCGCGCCGGTGAGAATCCCAGCCGGAACCTGCAGACGCGCCCGCTTCAGAACGAACTGCTGTTTAATGACTTACAAAAACTCAGACGCTGCTTATTATAACCTACAGCTGTTACAGTTTCAGCCAGTAAACAGAATTTCAAAGTTATATTTAAGTCTTTTTGTAATTTTTACAAACAGCATCTGTTTGTACCTCTATCTCATCCATCCATCAATTCATCCCTCAATTCATCCACCAATCTATTCATCCATCCATCTCTCCATCCATCCATCCATCCATCCATCAATCTGTCCATCCATTCATCAATTCATCCCTCAATTCATCCACCAATCTATTCATCCATCCATCTCTCCATCCATCCATCCATCCATCCATCAATCTGTCCATCCATCCATCCATCAATTCATCCATCAATCTATTTATCCATCCATCCTTCATTCCATTCATCCATCCATCAATACATCTGTCTGTCTGTTCTTTTGTCCACTCTGTCTGTCAGACCATCCCTTAATCCACTCTATCTGTCTGTTCCTGTTCTCATCCATCCATTCATCCATCAATCTATCCATCCATCACTTTATCCATCAGTCCATTCATCCATCAATCCATCTGTCTGTCTGTCCCTTCGTCCACTCTGTCTCTCTGTCTGACCGTCCCTTAATCTACTCAGTCTGTTCCTCTACCTCATCCATCCATCAATCCATCCTTCATTCCATCCATCCATCCATCAATGCATCTGTCTGTCTGTCCCTTTGTCCACTCTCTCTGTCTGTCAGACCATCCCTTAATCCAGTCTATCTCTGTCTGTTCATCCATCCATCTATCAATCCATCCATCTGTCTGTCTGTCTGTCTGTCTGTCCCTTTATCCACTCTGTCTGACTGTGCCTTAATCCACTCTATCTGTCTCTATCTCATCCATCCATCAATCGATCCGTCTGTATTTCACTTCATCCACTCTATCTATCTATCTATCTATCTATCTATCTATCTATCTATCTATCTATCTATCTATCTAATAACCTCTTCATCCACCCATTCTTCCATCCATCCATCTTACTATCTCTCTGTCTTTCTGTGTCTCTTCATCCAACTATCCATCAATTCTTTCATCCAACGATCTTTCTGTGGGTCTGTCTGTCTCTCCACTTTATCCATCTATTTATCTATCTATTTATCTGTCTATCTCTGTCTAGATAGATAGACAAATAGATTAATAGACAGAGAGTGAGAGAGAGAGGGAGAGAGCTAGAATGGCCTGTTTGCTTATGGATTGTACTCAGGGATTTTTGAAGGCAGTCTTTCATGTCATTGTTTGTCGTTTTTATCTTTCGCTCTCCTCGAGTCCTCTGACTCATGCATAAACAGAGTGGTCCGCTGCCACGCTCCCCTCGCTCTGGGCTGATAGTGAACTGTTTAATGTGTCACAGCCGACCCCTGGAAGTGACCAGTCCGTTCCGATATTGGAACCCAGGAGAAGAACGACTGCGAGAGGCCGGAAAATAACAAGGGCTAAGGAATGAACTGCGGGGCAGATCTTGATGTAGAGTCTGACCCACTCAACCCACTCTGCGCCGCTGCCTCTCGCATTAGTCACTGACACATCTTAACCACTTTTTAAAGCAAGCGATAGAAAGGGCGCCGACTCCCCGTCTCTTCTCTTATCACTCCGGAGACAATAACACCAGGCACTTTCTGTAGACGCTGGTCCTGACTGTTCAGCCGGGATCAGTCCTGTCTGGTTAATCAGATACGACAGGATATGGAAGGTATAGAAGTTCTGATGAAGAGGGTGCTGGCACACCGATTTACATGCTAGTCCTAAGAATCACCCTTTAAAAGTGATATTCTATAAATAACGATGCAGCCTGTTTATTAGTCCAGTAGGTGGCGATGATGTGTTAGTAGTGTATATAGACTTTAATCAGCCACAGTATAAAGTTAGTTCACTATATTACATATTACTTATTAATAGCAGTGTTATAGGCTGTTCTAACCAGGAGAGACTGTTGTTCTTAACACACTGTATATTTTATTTTATATTTGCATATTATATTTTAGAAAACATTCACAATATATAACAATTAATAACTTTATGCCTAAAACATTATTAGTTATTATATTATATTATATTATATTATATTATATTATATTATATTATTATATTGTGGTCTTAGTCAAACTTTGCATTGTGTCTGGAAACGAAAACCTTGTTCACACCACACGACTTTAGCCAGATGTTGTAGTTGCCGACAGAAACCTCTGCGTGGAGGTAAATCAGCGATCACTCGGTGCTCGCTCAGTCGTGTAGTATGAATGGCAACTGTGAGTCAACAGCAGCATCTAGCTACAGCCAATGGGATCACATAGAGAGAACCACGTCACCGTTGACCAGGCAGAATACACAGTTAAGCCATCGTGAAAATAAATGATTCGATTCTCAATAAACAATTTTTTGCCTGTGAGCTGGGACCCCCAGTGTCCTGCAGTGGTACTGCAGTATGTTTCCGCAAAAAATTGTTACAGTGACTAATATTATGAATTATTTGCAAAAACAGATCACTGCATTGTAATTAAACTCATTGAGTTTTTTGGTAAAGGAAGTTTAACTACCCCGAAAACGAGTCAGGGTCTAAATGAGGTAATGAAGTAACACTAATTCGTGGGATAATAACCTCTTACTGCAAATTTTACACGGGGCCTTTTTCTAATTGTGCAATAATGTAATGAGCTTCAAGCAGCTTTACAAGCATGTTGTAGCTTCAGTGATCACATTAATAACATGCAATTACAGGCATTAAGTGAAAACTGGTGATAACGGTGAACTAACTGGTAATACAGGACTTGGAATACAAGTGTTCTTATGAGCAGATGTTATAATGTGTTATAGTGTTATGATGAAACTTGACATTATAAAGTTCTATACTCTTGTTTTATATATATATATATATATATATATATATATATATATATATATATATATATATATATATATATATATATATTAGTGTCACGCACTTAAATGCATTATGTATACAGGATTTATAGGAAGTGATGTGTATATACAGCCATATGTCAGATTTCTCTATGTGGACTAGAGGCATGTAGTTTTAGTCAGATCTGAGAATAGAAATGATTCTATTAGCTCTACAATTCGTCTGCCTGCTGCTCTGACAGGAGCGCCGTCAATACAGATGAGTGTTGGAGTTTCACTGTAGATGTAGAAGCCCATGTTTTACTAGCTCTGTCAGATCTTGTCCCAGAATACTAAAGGCCTTTTCTGCTCTTTATGTGCGGAAGGTTTTGCAGTGGTTTACATCTTTTGAAGACCTCTACAGAGACTGTGATTGCTTTTTATGGTCCTTCTTAGCACTTTTACTCTTCAGTCCTGTTTTTGACCTTCTTTTTCTTGCTTGATTGAAAAACTTCCTTGGTGGGATACAGTCTTTTACTGACAACTTTCGGCTTTTCTATGGTGTGTTGGTGCTTTGGTGCCAAGCGGTTGATTTCAAGTCCATCTCTAATGTTATTGTTTGACTTTTCAGCTTGTGATACTGCGTGTGATATTTGATTAGTAAAGTTGCATTCAAGTAAGATTTCAGTCTGAAGCCCAAGTTAGAAAAGTGTGGACACTGTGAAGCCATTGCATCATAACTGGCTATTTGTCCTGCTTGCTCGCAGATTGTGCCTTGTGAACATTGTGACCTTGACTGCCCCCCTGTGGCGCTCCAGAACACTTCATAATCACTGGGTTGACTGCCTGCGATCAGACCTCTGAGGCAGAGTATACTGTAGCCTAATATAAATGGAGTAGGCCACGCAGAGCAAGAGGTTCTGGCATTATGTGCCCTTTCCCTTTCTTTGGTTGAAGCGATGTCACAGGAGGCCGTGGAATTAAGCAGGTTTTATTTTGACTAATCCCTTGTGGCAACGGCAGGGGCTAGTAAAATGGCCTTGCCAAAGGAAAGGATAAACCCCCACTGGATTAGCATGACCCCTCCTCTGGGCCCTTGGTTCTCCCTCTTGGAGGTTCCTCCTAACATACATGCGCCAGCCGTATGTGGTAGGTCTGACTGTGTAGAGTTGTATGGAGTAGAGGCCTCGTAAGGTGCGTGTCTCTTTGTGTGTACGTAGCCGTGTGCTTGCGTCTGTGTTTTGTCTTGTCCCATTTTGCCACCCTCCCCTCCCTTTGCACGCTTATGTTTCCAGGGCTGAATAATTTAGGGACTGCCTGCCAATATGTGGCCACATGATAGCATTGCTTCAGGGGACGGTAAAAAAAAATGCCTGCTGGAGATCAGGTGAAATGATCCCTCATGCTTCACCCCCCTGTTTTTTCTCCACCTGCTTCTTTGAAGCGAAACATGAGAGGTGCAATAGAATCCCCGCTCTTTTTTTCTTTCCACACCTCACGCCGTCTTTTGTTTTCTGTCCGGTTCCTGAACTGTGTAGTGCCGTTGTAGTCGTCCTCTTGGCAGGATCGGGTCCAGGTGGATTGAGGGGTGGTGGGACAAGGCTACCTGTCCTCGCTACTCAGTAGATCACCATTGCGGGGCGAAGGAACTCGGTCTCCTTTGGGAGCGACGGTGAACTTTGGTTCGATCCTCTCCTGCCACCCTGCTCCCTACTGAATCCGGAAATAGAGCAGCAACAGGTATCGTTTGCCCTCCCAGACGAATTCTACAGCAGCTGCGACCCTGCTGGGTATGGCGATCCTTCTCTGAGGGTAAGTCCTGCACCAGACTTGAACGACCACTTTCTTGGGCAAGCCATGGCCGTGAGGGGCACCGTTCCACCTCCTGATTACTACCCGTTTGACACTGCCTTATCTGCCCAGCCACCTGAAGATCTGCAGGGCTTTTATAGAGGGAGCCAGCACCTTCTTAACAGATCAGGCTCGCATTATGGGCTGGCTGCAGGAGGGGTCAGGTCTGCCTGGGATCAAGGGCAAGTTAGAGCTCCAGCTCCTGCGCCTACACCTGCCCCTGCTCCACCGCCCCCACCTCCTCCACCTCCTCCTCCTCCTCCTCCACCTCCCCCTCCCACTGCTCATGAGATGAGCCGTTTGTATAGGGATTCACTAGCGGTCAAGATGATCCCAGACGGTCAGCGTATTCGCAGTAGGGCTGCCTCTCCTTCCTGTTTCGGAATCGAGCCTGCTGTTGCGAGGTTTGCAGCTGATCAGGCCTCTCTAGCAGGCCATTCTGTTTACAGCGACGTCAACGGCCTCCCCTTGGACCCCTGCCAGCCTCATTCCACTTGCATAGTGGTGGATCCTACGGCTCCTGCTGTGGACGGAAGCATACCCAGAGGTATGTCTACGTACGGTACCGTTCCCACTGCGAGAATGCCCTATGATCCGGCCTATGACGCTGGTGCAGCGGTGGTGCCTGCTGCACCAGCTCCGATCACAGCTGGAATCCCGGCCCACCACCCTTCAGCAGCTGTGACTGTGGATCCGAAGAGGACCGTGGATCCGGCTTTCCTGACTCTCCTTCGTACAGAGGGTCTTTCCGAGAGCACCATAACCCTGTTGCTGCAGCAGGGTTTCGACTCCACCAGTATGCTGGCCATGATGGAGGACCACGATATCCGCTCTGTGGCTCCTAACCTGGGCCAGGCCAGGGTGTTGTCCAGGGTTGTGCTTAACTGCAAGACTGGAGTCACTGGAGCTACAGCATTGCGTGCTCGCTCCAACAGCTTCAGCCACCGCAATGATCTCTACGCGCAACCCCAAAGCATAACCATGGATCCTCACCTCATGCAGCAGCCCCCGAGTGCCCTGCAGGCTGTCTCTCCAAGGATGGGCGAGTTTCTCGGCCGCAGACCAAGCAGTGCTCCATCTCAGCATCTCTTGGAAACCACAACTTACCCCGGAGTACGCCCACTTGGTGGCCTTCCCATCAGTCCTGGTGCATACAACACTGGCCTGCCTTCCACGCGACCTTTAACCATGTACAACGCCCATACTGGTCTGGCAATGTCAGCCCTTCCCTCGCAGCAGCAGCCAGGGGTTCCAGGCACCCTGGGTCCAGCGCCAAAAACCTTCTCCGGCACATACACGCCCATGGAGCTGATGAAGAGAGCACCCAGTCTGCCTCATCTGGCTCCAGCCCAGAGCCCTCACCACAGCCCCCAGCTGTTGCGGAAAGGCGCCGTTCCGGTGGAAAACGCAGCCATGCCTGTGGCCACCTCTCTCCAGCCTCAGACCCTTAACCCGAATAATAAGATGACGCGACGTACGGGTCCTCCAGTCATTGTTTCCACCATGGCTTCACCAGATACAAGTAAACCAACCCTTTATATCTGTCCCTGCTTTCCACTCTCATCTTCTCCTGGTGTGATTTCAGTTGGATGTCTAAGTGCAGTCCCTCCTGGCACTGTATTACCACTAGATCGAGATTCAGCTGTATAGTCCATTATTTAATCATTAAAGTATTCCCTGCTGTTTTGAATTACGCCTTTGACATGAAATAGATCTCCCCGTTTAGAAACGTGGGAGGTTGTTTAAATGTTTTCATGTTTTTTAGAAAGTGATATCCAAAGTCGTGCTAACAGCAAACATTGATATTGGAAGCGCAAAGCAGCTTTGGCTAAGAGCTCTGTTTTTAGACCTTGACACTATTTATACACTCCGTGCAGCGAGTTTGAACCACATGCCCTCGGGATTCTGGTTTTGTGATCTCGGCTCAACTTCCTGAAATGCTTGAGCGGGCTCACCGTGCTATTTTATTATGGAAATAGGGAGGCCCCACTTTAGCGATGAACTGGATATATATTTGAGTTTCTGTGTGTGAGGGAGCTCCGTGTGTGTGTGTGTGTGTGTGTGTTTAATTTGCATTTGAATAAGAATATAAGAACAAGAAGATCCCCTTCATAGTTCGCGTTCAGTTCTGATGCAACATCTTAGGCTCATCTTCAAAGCTCTGGCAAGTGTATGCTGTTCTATCCTACATGATTTGATGTTTTGTTAATGCTGGAACCGCTTCGAGATGTTAATGAATCACACTGAGTAGAGATATTTATAACTAATGATGTGCACTACATTGCTTGGTGTCCAGAAGAATAGACGGGTTGTAAGATAATACTTTTTTGGGTACCTCTGTTAAAACCGCTATTATTTTTCTTCAAGCAACTGGCAGTGCATCTTTATTTCGCTGTTCTTGCATTGTCATCACCATTGTTAGCTTTTAGTGACATCACTTAAAGGGTCACTGTGCTGGACCTTGACGACATACTGCAAACATTTATGAATACACAGCTTTGTTTATTCTCAGATTAGTGTTGTGTTGGAGTGTTTTTTTTGGGGGGGGGGGATTTGACTGGAGCACTGTCACTCTCTACTTTCCTTCACTGCTGGCGTAATCAAGTCTTAAAACCCTGAAATCCCATTACAGCTAATAGGATGCAGAAGGCGCTCGTTCTAGGCACAGGCACGTGGCTACATCAGCTTTTTTTAAAGATAGGAACGTCTCAGGACCGGCAGCGGATCTGTTGGAGATTAAGGGGAAAGGCAGATAAGACAAATGTTGGAGCTATCTTAGGCAAAATAAATCACCTAACCGATAAACAACTGGCAATAACACAGTCAATCAGTTAATGATACCACTTATACTTGGTCTGTAAAATGAATACCAATTAATGCGTTACGATAGTGAGGATCATTCAGCAGATCCTCCCCAGCTGATTAAAGGCAGCATGTTTTTAGTTATTTGGAAGCCAAGTTGCTGTTTGGGTTAATCTCCTCATACATCATAGCATTTCTTATGCTGCATGCATTATGCATACACAAGCCATGTTGAAGGCCAGTGTTCTTTGTTAAAGGGAGGCTTCAATAATTGATCAGTGCTGTGCATTGTGCCATTGCCGTGATGTATTTCTAAAGTATGTTGGTTTATTGGAGAGCTACTCATCTAGTTTCCAGCCAAACATGTATATACACTACCAGCCAAACATGTATATACACTACCAGCCAAACATTTATATACACTACCAGCCAAACATTTATATACACTACCAGCCAAACATTTATATACACTACCAGCCAAACATTTATATACACTACCAGCCAAACATTTTACTACACTACCAGCCAAACATTTTAGTTCACTACCAGCCAAACATTTATATACACTACCAGCCAAACATTTTACTACACTACCAGCCAAACATTTTAGTTCACTACCAGCCAAACATTTTAGTACACTACCAGCCAAACATTTTAGTTCACTACCAGCCAAACATTTATATACACTACCAGCCAAACATTTTACTACACTACCAGCCAAACATTTTAGTTCACTACCAGCCAAACAGTTTAGTACACTACCAGCCAAACATTTATATACACTACCAGCCAAACATTTTACTACACTACCAGCCAAACATTTTAGTTCACTACCAGCCAAACAGTTTAGTACACTACCAGCCAAACATTTATATACACTACCAGCCAAACATTTTAGTTCACTACCAGCCAAACATTTATATACACTACCAGCCAAACATTTTAGTTCACTACCAGCCAAACAGTTTAGTACACTACCAGCCAAACATTTATATACACTACCAGCCAAACATTTTAGTTCACTACCAGCCAAACATTTATATACACTACCAGCCAAACATTTATATACACTACCAGCCAAACATTTTAGTTCACTACCAGCCAAACATTTATATACACTACCAGCCAAACATTTATATACACTACCAGCCAAACATTTTAGTACACTACCAGCCAAACATTTATATACACTACCAGCCAAACATTTATATACACTACCAGCCAAACATTTTAGTACACTACCAGCCAAACATTTATATACACTACCAGCCAAACATTTATATACACTACCAGCCAAACATTTTAGTACACTACCAGCCAAACATTTATATACACTACCAGCCAAACATTTATATACACTACCAGCCAAACATTTATATACACTACCAGCCAAACATTTATATACACTACCAGCCAAACATTTTAGTACACTACCAGCCAAACATTTTAGATCACTACCAGCCAAACATTTATATACACTACCAGCCAAACATTTTAGTACACTACCAGCCAAACAGTTTAGTACACTACCAGCCAAACATTTTAGTACACTACCAGCCAAACGTTTTAGTACACTACCAGCCAAACATTTTACTACACGACCAGCCAAACATTTTAGTACACTACCAGCCAAACATTTTACTACACTACCAGCCAAACATTTTACTACACTACCAGCCAAACATTTTAGTACACTACCAGCCAAACAGTTTAGTACACTACCAGCCAAACATTTTAGTACACTACCAGCCAAACATTTTACTACACTACCAGCCAAACATTTTAGATCACTACCAGCCAAACATTTTACTACACTACCAGCCAAACATTTTAGTTCACTACCAGCCAAACATTTTAGTACACTACCAGCCAAACATTTTAGTACACTACCAGCCAAACATTTTACTACACTACCAGCCAAACATTTAGTACACTACCAGCCAAACATTTTAGTACACTACCAGCCAAACATTTATATACACTACCAGCCAAACAGTTTAGTACACTACCAGCCAAACATTTATATACACTACCAGCCAAACATTTTAGTACACTACCAGCCAAACATTTTAGTACACTACCAGCCAAACATTTTAGTTCACTACCAGCCAAACATTTTAGTTCACTACCAGCCAAACATTTTAGTACACTACCAGTCAAACGTTTATATACACTACCAGCCAAACATTTATATAAACTACCAGCCAAACCTTTTAGTACACTACCAGCCAAACATTTATATACACTACCAGCCAAACATTTTAGTACACTACCAGCCAAACGTTTATATAAACTACCAGCCAAACATTTTAGTACATTACCAGCCAAACATTTTAGTACATTACCAGCCAAACATTTTATATACACTACCAGTCAAATGTTTATATACACTACCAGCCAAATGTTTATATACACTACCAGTCAAACGTTTATATACACTACCAGCCAAACGTTTTAGTACCTTACCAGTCAAACGTTTTAGATCACTACCAGCCAAACATTTTAGTACACTACCAGCCAAACATTTTAGTACACTACCAGCCAAACATTTTAGTACACTACCAGCCAAACATTTTAGTACACTACCAGCCAAACAGTTTAGTACACTACCAGCCAAACGTTTTAGTACACTACCAGCCAAACATTTTAGTACACTACCAGCCAAACATTTATATACACTACCAGCCAAACAGTTTAGTACACTACCAGCTAAACGTTTTAATACACTACCAGCCAAACAGTTTAGTACACTACCAGCCAAACGTTTTAATACACTACCAGCCAAACATTTTACTACACTACCAGCCAAACATTTATATACACTACCAGCCAAACATTTATATACACTACCAGCCAAACATTTATATACACTACCAGCCAAACATTTATATACACTACCAGCCAAACATTTTACTACACTACCAGCCAAACATTTTAGTTCACTACCAGCCAAACATTTATATACACTACCAGCCAAACATTTTACTACACTACCAGCCAAACATTTTAGTTCACTACCAGCCAAACATTTTAGTACACTACCAGCCAAACATTTTAGTTCACTACCAGCCAAACATTTATATACACTACCAGCCAAACATTTTACTACACTACCAGCCAAACATTTTAGTTCACTACCAGCCAAACAGTTTAGTACACTACCAGCCAAACATTTATATACACTACCAGCCAAACATTTTACTACACTACCAGCCAAACATTTTAGTTCACTACCAGCCAAACAGTTTAGTACACTACCAGCCAAACATTTATATACACTACCAGCCAAACATTTTAGTTCACTACCAGCCAAACATTTATATACACTACCAGCCAAACATTTTAGTTCACTACCAGCCAAACAGTTTAGTACACTACCAGCCAAACATTTATATACACTACCAGCCAAACATTTTAGTTCACTACCAGCCAAACATTTATATACACTACCAGCCAAACATTTATATACACTACCAGCCAAACATTTTAGTTCACTACCAGCCAAACATTTATATACACTACCAGCCAAACATTTATATACACTACCAGCCAAACATTTATATACACTACCAGCCAAACATTTTAGTTCACTACCAGCCAAACATTTATATACACTACCAGCCAAACATTTTAGTACACTACCAGCCAAACATTTATATACACTACCAGCCAAACATTTATATACACTACCAGCCAAACATTTTAGTACACTACCAGCCAAACATTTATATACACTACCAGCCAAACATTTATATACACTACCAGCCAAACATTTATATACACTACCAGCCAAACATTTTAGTACACTACCAGCCAAACATTTTAGATCACTACCAGCCAAACATTTATATACACTACCAGCCAAACATTTTAGTACACTACCAGCCAAACAGTTTAGTACACTACCAGCCAAACATTTTAGTACACTACCAGCCAAACGTTTTAGTACACTACCAGCCAAACATTTTACTACACGACCAGCCAAACATTTTAGTACACTACCAGCCAAACATTTTACTACACTACCAGCCAAACATTTTACTACACTACCAGCCAAACATTTTAGTACACTACCAGCCAAACAGTTTAGTACACTACCAGCCAAACATTTTAGTACACTACCAGCCAAACATTTTACTACACTACCAGCCAAACATTTTAGATCACTACCAGCCAAACATTTTACTACACTACCAGCCAAACATTTTAGTTCACTACCAGCCAAACATTTTAGTACACTACCAGCCAAACATTTTAGTACACTACCAGCCAAACATTTTACTACACTACCAGCCAAACATTTAGTACACTACCAGCCAAACATTTTAGTACACTACCAGCCAAACATTTATATACACTACCAGCCAAACAGTTTAGTACACTACCAGCCAAACATTTATATACACTACCAGCCAAACATTTTAGTACACTACCAGCCAAACATTTTAGTACACTACCAGCCAAACATTTTAGTTCACTACCAGCCAAACATTTTAGTTCACTACCAGCCAAACATTTTAGTACACTACCAGTCAAACGTTTATATACACTACCAGCCAAACATTATATAAACTACCAGCCAAACCTTTTAGTACACTACCAGCCAAACATTTATATACACTACCAGCCAAACATTTTAGTACACTACCAGCCAAACGTTTATATAAACTACCAGCCAAACATTTTAGTACATTACCAGCCAAACATTTTAGTACATTACCAGCCAAACATTTTATATACACTACCAGTCAAATGTTTATATACACTACCAGCCAAATGTTTATATACACTACCAGTCAAATGTTTATATACACTACCAGTCAAATGTTTATATACACTACCAGTCAAACGTTTATATACACTACCAGCCAAACGTTTTAGTACCTTACCAGTCAAACGTTTTAGATCACTACCAGCCAAACATTTTAGTACACTACCAGCCAAACATTTTAGTACACTACCAGCCAAACATTTTAGTACACTACCAGCCAAACAGTTTAGTACACTACCAGCCAAACGTTTTAGTACACTACCAGCCAAACATTTTAGTACACTACCAGCCAAACATTTATATACACTACCAGCCAAACAGTTTAGTACACTACCAGCTAAACGTTTTAATACACTACCAGCCAAACAGTTTAGTACACTACCAGCCAAACGTTTTAATACACTACCAGCCAAACATTTTACTACACTACCAGCCAAACATTTTACTACACTACCAGCCAAACAGTTTAGTACACTACCAGCCAAACATTTTAGTACACTACCAGCCAAACATTTTACTACACTACCAGCCAAACATTTAGTACACTACCAGCCAAACATTTTACTACACTACCAGCCAAACATTTTAGTACACTACCAGCCAAACATTTTACTACACTACCAGCCAAACATTTTAGTACACTACCAGCCAAACATTTTAGTACACTACCAGCCAAACAGTTTAGTACACTACCAGCCAAACATTTTAGTACACTACCAGCCAAACATTTTACTACACTACCAGCCAAACATTTTAGATCACTACCAGCCAAACATTTTACTACACTACCAGCCAAACATTTTAGTTCACTACCAGCCAAACATTTTAGTACACTACCAGCCAAACATTTTAGTACACTACCAGCCAAACATTTTAGTACACTACCAGTCAAACAGTTTAGTACACTACCAGCCAAACATTTATATACA
This sequence comes from Megaleporinus macrocephalus, assembly GCA_021613375.1. Classification (NCBI taxonomy): domain Eukaryota; kingdom Metazoa; phylum Chordata; class Actinopteri; order Characiformes; family Anostomidae; genus Megaleporinus; species Megaleporinus macrocephalus. The sequence continues at coordinate 27,390,689 of CM038715.1, read as the reverse complement.
CTACCAGCCAAACATTTTAGTACACTACCAGCCAAACATTTTAGTACACTACCAGCCAAACATTTTAGTTCACTACCAGCCAAACATTTTAGTTCACTACCAGCCAAACATTTTAGTACACTACCAGTCAAACGTTTATATACACTACCAGCCAAACATTTATATAAACTACCAGCCAAACCTTTTAGTACACTACCAGCCAAACATTTATATACACTACCAGCCAAACATTTTAGTACACTACCAGCCAAAAGTTTATATAAACTACCAGCCAAACATTTTAGTACATTACCAGCCAAACATTTTAGTACATTACCAGCCAAACATTTTATATACACTACCAGTCAAATGTTTATATACACTACCAGCCAAATGTTTATATACACTACCAGTCAAATGTTTATATACACTACCAGTCAAACGTTTATATACACTACCAGCCAAACGTTTTAGTACCTTACCAGTCAAACGTTTTAGATCACTACCAGCCAAACATTTATATACACTACCAGCCAAACATTTTAGTACACTACCAGCCAAACATTTTAGTACACTACCAGCCAAACATTTATATACACTACCAGCCAAACATTTTAGTACACTACCAGCCAAACATTTTAGTACACTACCAGCCAAACATTTTAGTACACTACCAGCCAAACATTTTAGTACACTACCAGCCAAACATTTTAGTACACTACCAGCCAAACATTTTAGTACACTACCAGCCAAACATTTTAGTACACTACCAGCCAAACATTTATATACACTACCAGCCAAACGTTTTAGTACACTACCAGTCCAACGTTTTAGTACACTACCAGCCAAACACTTATATACACTACCAGTCAAACATTTTAGATCACTACCAGCCAAACATTTTAGAACACTACCAGCCAAACATTTTAGTACACTACCAGTCAAACATTTTAGTAACACTACCAGCCAAACATTTTAGTACACTACCAGCCAAACACTTATATACACTACCTGTCAAACATTTTAGTAACACTACCAGTCAAACAGTTTAGTACACTACCAGCCAATCGTTTTAGAACAGTTCTAAACTGTTCTGTTGTGGGAATGTCTAAAAGACTTGCTTTGACTAAGTCAAATGCATCAAAACAACTAAAAAAACACATCATAAGCTGCAAAATTCAGGGCACGACACTGTCCCAATGACTTATGCAACTGGCCAATACTTTTACAAAAGACTGGACACTAAAAGATGCCACCTCAAGCCCCAAACACCTAGCAAAGAAGAAGGCGAAATCAAGCCCAACAAATATGCCATCCTGGTAACTATAGCGGAAACAGCAAAGTAGTCGGGCGCAAGGTATGAGGTTGTAGAACACTGTAAACAAATAGGAGCACAGAGGAGCAGTCTCTGTCAAACTCACCTTTACCCCAGTCTTTCACCAACACACGGACGCAGTTCATCAAAACATCTGCGGAAAGAAAACCTCAATTGTAGTCGATGAAAGTACTGATAACAGCATTCTTAACAATGTGATAAGTGTGTAAAGTTTGAGTGTCCAGTAACTTTACTCCAGGTGTGTGGTATATGTGAGTAATTGTACCGACAACCAAAAACATATGTATTGTATGCATTCACGGGTGGATTTTTTCCACTTCTTCTTTTCACATGCTATGCACTAGAGCTGACTCAGTGCCCCCTTGTGGAGAAACTATTGAATAAAACTACATTTTATATAGTCTGTTTAATTCCATGTATTTTCTTTAAAAACCTAAAAATCCAAAGTGTAAAGAAAAAAAAAAACAATAAAGACGAAAACAAAAAAATAAAACCGAATTTGCCAAAAATAAAACAGATATCATAGGGTCCTACATTTGGAAAGGCAGCCGAGAAGCTCCACAAGCGTACTGAAAGTAGTGCCGCACTTTCTGAGTTTATGGTTATGTAGCCTATTCAGTGTATTTAAACATATTTGATGATTTTTTGATCTAACTACACTTCATCAATAAACACATGAATCCTCAAATATGTTTAAATACACTAAATAGCTTTTGTTACCAAATGAAGTTGAAGGAAATCAAAAAGTGCAGCACTACTTTTAGTACACCTGTGGAGCTTCTTGGCTGCCTTTCCAAACAAATGGACAGTCAGGAAATGTGGCCTAAATAGGAGCTGTAGCTTGAGGTGGTTTCATCAGATGCTTTAGTTTAACAGACACACTTTAGAAGAGAGTACAATGGCTGTATATTTCTTCCCCTATAAATATAGTTGCGTATGTATTCAAAATATGAATCAGAACTTTGGTTGTTTATTGCTGGAATGGGGTTCCGGTGCGTACTGGACCAATTCTACTGCTCATTTAATTAAATAATAACCTGTAGTGTGTCTATTTATAGTAACCTCTTACTACTAATAGCAAGATGTGGGCACCACTCTTCAAAAAGAGGCAGTCTGGAGGCAGGTAGTGATTTTAAAGGTAAAGTTAATCCTTGATGCTATCGATTAAAAGCATCTCCAGCTTCGTTAACCTTCGGAAATGTCAGCTTTCAACAGTCCTTACAACCTGACCTGAAGAGTGTGAGTTATGTTGAACCTATTTCTGGAGAAGAATTAGCTTAAATTTATTGGAAACAAGTGAAAAGCGGCATGTTTGAACAGCGGAGCACCTCGTAAACCTGTCTCGAGGGACGTAACGTGAACAGCAGTGCTCGAAAATTGCTTGTTTTCTTCTTTTTCTTTTCTCCCACTCAGCGGTCAAGGTATTTCTCTTATCTCTGTTCTTTACTCAGTGTAGTTGATCCTTTCTTAGCTGACATTTCATGCTGCTTATACGTGGCTTACTAAAGTGGGCTTCGTACTCGGTACACACAAGGTACACACCAAGGTCACCTCCTCCGGACCCCACCACCCCGACACACACACACTTTCCTTTCCGTTTCTTCAAGTTAAACATTCTTTCAGCACTACAGCCTCATTTGCATGTTACTGACATTTGTTGCTCGAGTAATTTCCATCCTATAATGGCGGACCGCGACGATCCCCTTGCCATGCGTGATCCTTAATTGTGTGTTGCTAGGCAGCAATTGGTTGGGGGGGGTGGTGTTAGTTGTAATCACATGGAGATAATCTGTCCATTTAAAGAAGGGAGGCTTTTATTTCTTCCTCTTTCTCGCTTCACACGCGGAAACTGCTGCAAATGTGTATAGCGTGAATGAAAATGTTTGCTTTTAGGCGAAAACGAGTAAAGAGGTGTTGCGCCTCTTCAGCTCGGAAGGTGGGAAAACAGCTCAGTGTGGAAGAAAAAAAGAATAAAAAGGTTTGAAAACACGCCAGATGATTAAATCTGTTGCTCTTCATGTCGAATCTTGTAGCCAGCTGCGCACATTAGAATCATTTTTATGCACATATTCATCTCTCCTGAGAGGCTTTCTCCAGACAGGAGTTCTGGAGCGAAATCCAGTATCTTTTAATGCTCAAAGCTGGAGATGTTTATATGGAACGTTTATAGACTGTAGAGAGATGTAGCAGGGTTTTCTAGGGTTTGTACAGTGTTGTACAGGGTTTGTCACACTGTTTTTAAGAAATATCTGCAGCTGCAAACATGAGCCTAATAATAATGTTTTCTTTAGATCTTGACTACATGGATGGACCAATAGTATCAGATATTGACATCCTGTAGATTTACAGAATAGATTAAAAGAACACCAATAATACGCCAAGTATCTTTAATGTCTAACTTGTAAAAGCAAGAACATATAAGTGAGAATTACTTACAATTAATAACAATCTCTTGCACACACGTCCACAATTAGAGCAGGATGTTAAACTCTGTAAGCTATTAAGATTCTATTGGCCGATGTAATGAGTTATAGTTACAGTTATAGTTTAGCTCCTTATAATCTTGTAATGATCTCATCAGTCTGTCTTTCAGGATGTTTTAATTGTTGTTTTTTGCACCAGATTAAGAAAAAAATAAAAAAACTGAAATGAATGAGGCCAATGAAATTAAGTTTATTTAAAAAATGTAAATTTGTTTCTTTTTATATATATATATATATATAAATATATATATATATATATATATATATATATATATATATATATATATATATATATATTATATATATATAATTTAAATTTGAATACCGGCTTTGTGGGGGTCCTCTGGGGGACCTGGTCATAAAAGAACAGGGTAATAAAGTATACAGAGAATCAGATGAACTACAGTCTGTAAGTGTAGCTCCTATATGATCAGTGGAGCTGATACACTGGACAGTGAGGGGAGATACAAAATATATATTATATAATACACACACACATACACATACATAGTGCTGACAACTACGCCACCGTGCTGACCACTATACCACCGTGCTGACCACTACACCACCGTGCTGACCACCACACACACACACACACACACATATATATATATATATATATATATATATATATATATATATATATATAGTGTCCGTGAATTGAATAAATATGTAGACTCTCTGTAATTAGTCTTTGTACAAGTCTCTGCTCTGCATGTGCTGTTCTCCTGGCGGCTTGTATAGTGATGTACAAACACAGCAGCAGTTGGTGAGGGAAGCGGTTCAGCTCAGTGTAGTGAAAATGCAGCGTTAAGTTAAACGGTGTGTTACGACTACAAATTATAAACATGAATGTCATATTTTACACAGTCGTCTGATACCAGCAGATCGTTCTTACACTTCATTAGTAAGAAAGCTGTAATCGTAACATTTAGCAGCTTCTGAAGCGCATCGTTATCAACACTTCAGATAGCTGCTCTGAGGATATACTGCATTCCTAAAGGTGCCAACAGTTCAACAGCCTCACCTGGATGAAGTTTAAAAAGGTTGAGCTTCAGCTGAAAAGAAACTTTTAATGATAACTGGTCAAAAACAAGGGCTAAACTGACCTGGAGGCTAAACTCAGGACTGAACTGAAGGTACTTAATCAAAGTTAAACATTAGTTCACTATCGTGTGCATCATCCAGAAAATTGTACTTGGTGAGTAGTTAATGTAGAACAATGTAGGGGCGATTGTGATATACTGCGATTTTTCAAATCTTACTATTGAAACACACCACTGTATAAACAGGTTTATCAGTGCTTACAATAGCATTGTACCCTTGTGCTGCTTGTTAATGTTGGAGTGGAGCTGAAAATAAATTAATACACTGTCATCTGGTGGTCAGAGATTTAAACACAACAAACAATGATTCACTGTCTGCCAGGAATCTGTGCATCAATATTGTTTTTGAGAATCGATACAGGATCACAAAACATAATATCCCAATATTTGATATTTCAATATATTCTTACAACCCTAGTCTTGATTAGGAGTCACAGGACTTTAGATATGTATAAAGTTGACAGATATGTGATGAACATTGAGTTGATGTTGATGCTGATGCTGTGAACATCATTAATAAACCCACAGGAGAACAGAGTGGAGCTGGCCTCCAGGAACCCAGAGCTATGGACGCTGTAATCGCTAAGCTCTTCACCTGCTGTCTTCTCAGAGGTGTCCATGTTGTTAGTGTCATGAATGTCACAGTTTTCCATTCAGGAAGGAGCTTTGGGTCACGTAGGAACAGCATAGAGGACTATTCGGTTGGAAGGCCGTCTAGCTTAGGTTATCTTGTTGACGGTTCGATCCCCTGGGCCAACAGCACGCCCTTGAGCAAGGCACCCAACCCCCAACTGCTCCCAGGGCGCAGTGGATAGGGCTGCCCACAGCTCTGTGTGCTCACTGCCCACTAGTGTGCGTATGTGAGTGTTTCAGTGCCCCCTAGTATGTATGTTTATTAGTGTATATTAGTGTATTAGTATAGTCTGGCTGTAGCGGCTTTATTTAATGTAACCACGATTATTTTTGATGATCATTAGATTTCGTACTGTTATTATTACAACAAACATCATGTGAGTAATGTGTGGCTGGAGCTGAATGACTTTTCTAGTACTTCTAATGTGCTGTAACACCTTTAGGGCTTGAGGTAACACATAAAACATCATATAAATAAGACTGATACTGATTTTGGGATGTAGTGCTTGTTAGCTGTGAAGTAAAGAGCTGGTTATATGAAATAAGCCAATATCTGCTTTAGACTTTTACTTTATTAGTTTAATAAAACAAACAAACCTGACTATTAAATTCTTCGTTGTGATTGTTCATATAACAGTCACCTGTCAGGTACAGTTTATGACACGCCAGTCTACTGAGCTCAAACTGATATTTAGTTTATTATTATTTTTAGCAACTGCGTTTAAACTATCGTGAAATCTCCCGTGGCCCCCACAGCCCCCCACTTTCATCATTCCTACCTCTCAGGAAACGCATCTAGCGAAATTCAGGAATGTGTGTGTGTGTGTGCGTGAGGACAGAGTGGGAGGTCCTAGCAGCCTCTGCTGGATTGTCTTGGTTGGCTAAATCTGTAAGTAGGGAATTAACAAATCGGTTAAATGGTCTGGGCTCCGGAGCTGAGCGCCTCACAGCCCTCTACCTGTTCTCCCTCACTCAGGCTATGGAAATGTCACTCGCTCGGATGGAGAACGCTGCAGGTCTGTATCACATGAAGTGTGTGTGTGTGTGTGTGTGTGTGTGTGCACGCGGTGAGGTCAGGTGTATCCTCTCCGGTGACACGTGAGATGTGGCTGGATAATCTGAAGGTGCGTGTCCTTAAATTCTTCTCTGGAGAAGATTTAGAGGAGGGAGGGATGGTGGGGGTTGGGGGGCACCTGCAGGGTTGTAAGGCATGATGGGAAGCTGAAGTGTTCGTGGGTGGAGCTAATCAGCTTACATGCTGGGCTGGAGAAAGTTTGTTTTTAGTTGCTGACCTGAGGTCAGTTCACTGTGTGTGGTTTTGTGGTCAGCAGTGGAGCGGGCAGTGTGGCAATACTTGTGATACCACTCTATTAGAAACACCTGCCTTGTGCTTCCACAAACTGGCCACTTTATTAGAAACACCTGCCTTGTGCTTCCACAAACTAGCTACTTTATTAGAAACACCCACTTTGTGTTTCCACGAACTGGCCATTTTATTAGAAACACTCACCTTGTGCTTCCACAAACTGGTCACTTTATTAAAAACACCCACTTTGTTCTTACACTTGTACTTTTGTGAGGATCAGTTATAAAACATTCTGTTTGTATAAGGTTACTATGGTGCTGTGGTATCCCAGGTGGTGTCTATGGAACCCCAGGTGGTTGCTATGCAGTTGCTGTTGTGCTATGGTATCATAGGTGGTTGCTATGATGTCTCACATTGTGATTTAAGTCAGGTGTGCAACCAAACCTTGTTTTTAACTGTAGAACAAAAATTATTACTAATAAAGACAAATATTCTGTTGGATAACAATAATGTTGCTAATAATAAACTAATACACAACTATCAATCAACTAAGAAATAGCTAATAACCCACTAATAAGTAAATAATAATTTGCTGTCTGTGTGAACCAGCCTGAGGAAGTTGAATAGGTGTGTGAAATAACCCTGTGTCTGTCTTTCTTCTGTGGTCCTGCTGTCTCTCTGGTGAGTCTGGTTTCTGTGCTGTCGGCTTAAAGAACCTTGGCAATGTGACCTTCTGCACTTTTAATTCTCTTATTTTTCCTTCTTTATGTCCGTTTGTGTGACCTCAAGTTTAAATCCTGACACTGAAACAGCCACCTGCACTGCTGCTCTGAGATCAGACTGAGGAGCAGTGCTGTCTGTCCTGTTCGCTGAATAGGAGTTTAAAACTGTTTATTTGATTTGTATAGAAAGTGTTGATGTTCCCCTGTTATATAAACAAACCTCCAGTCCCTCAGAGTGTTTTCAAGAATAGTTTGAAGCCAAAAAATGAAATAGTGGTGAAGTTTGGCATTTCATAATGTGGTCCATCATTTCCTAAAAAACTGCTATCGGATGTAGTTGTAATCTGTGTATGTAGGTTAAATCATATTTTTTTCTTATTCTTTTTTTTGTGTTGTAGTTTTTTTGTACATGTACTCGTTCTGTAAAGTTCTGAATCCCAAAGTTACACGTCAGAGTGAGAACCTCTCTCCCACAGAAACCACGTCCTGAAACTCCTCACTGGAACTCCAGCCCATTTCTCTGTTACACAGTGACATCATCACACTACACAGTCCTTACTGAGGACCCACTGAGCTCGGCATGTCCTCATACAACAAAGAGAGCAAAACCAATAAATACTGACCACTCTGAAACAACAAACCAGTAAAACAGACCACTCTGAAACAGTAAACCAGTAAAACTGACCACTCTGAAACAGTAAACCAGTAACACTGACCACTCTGAAACAGTAAACCAGTAAAACAGACCATTCTGAAACTGTAAACCAGTAAAACTGACCACTCTGAAACAACAAACCAGTAAAACAGACCATTCTGAAACTGTAAACCAGTAAAACTGACCACTCTGAAACAGTAAACCAGTAAAACAGACCACTCTGAAACAACAAACCAGTAAAACAGACCACTCTGAAACAGTAAACCAGTAAAACTGACCACTCTGAAACAGTAAACCAGTAACACTGACCACTCTGAAACAGTAAACCAGTAAAACAGACTATTCTGAAACTGTAAACCAGTAAAACTGACCACTCTGAAACAACAAACCAGTAAAACAGACCACTCTGAAACAACAAACCAGTAAAACAGACCACTCTGAAACAGTAAACCAGTAAAACTGACCACTCTGAAACAGTAAACCAGTAAAACTGACCACTCTGAAACAGTAAACCAGTAAAACAGACCACTCTAAAACAGTAAACCAGCCCAGCCTCAGTCCAACTTGAAGTGGAAAAAGTTCTGCTGGGCTTTCAGGATCAGACTCTGGATCAAACTGATACAGCTGAGACCACTGTAGGAGCAGACACAGTGGTTTGGTATGTGTGTGTGTGTGTGTGTGTGTGCGTGTGTGTGTGTGTGGGGGGGGGGGGGGGGGCAATCAGACGTGTCTAATGCCTCTTTGTGTGAGGATGGACCAGATGTAACCAGAGCGCTGGAGATGTTTACTCCTCACCTCGTTAGGAAGTGAGGAACCTGTTCAGGTCAGACTAAGGATCAGTACTAAATGACGTGGTCCTGCAGTCCAGCTCCTGCACTCAACCTCTTTGCTCCTCCCACTTAATACCTCTTGCACTCCTCTGGCATCCCACCCCCCCTGTATTCCTTCCACCACCCTCCTTCAGCACTCCTCCCTCCTCCCACCTCCTGCATTCCTCCTGCACCCCGGCTACTGCACTCCTCCTGCCTCACAAATTTTGTTTAACATGTTGTGAGGATACAGAATCGTGGGCTCGGTGTCGTGAACTGAATCGTGAACTGAGCGTATCGCTACATCCCTACTGAGTGCTGTTCTCCAGCTGCTTCATGACCACAGACAGGCTAACCCTGAATGATTGTTGTCATGATTGTCCTGACGCAGACAGACCGTGAAAGAATTCTTTGATGAGCTGCTACAATCTGTGGTCTTTTAATCTGACATGCAATGAGTGATTTGGTGCCTTTGAAGGTCTGGCATCCAGCAACCTGCCCTGAAATAAGAGAGCTGAAAAAGAATTAGACTGAGAGGAACCAGACGTCCACCTCTAAAAGCTCCCTCACAGAAAGTTATTACAGTAGATGGTTATAAATACACTGTCTGATGTCTGAGACGCTGTTTATGATAGTTTAGAGAAGATTTCAGTCTTAAACTCCATTCATGGTGGAGGGATACATGCAGGACGCTGTGAGGTTAAAATAGTCCCCAAAGAAAACCTAGTATTTTCAGATTTTCCAGATTTTACCATCACTTGTGGGTCAATACAATGTGTATATTTGTGTTGTAGACATGGAGACCCCTGGTTCCCATCATCGCCACTGTAAACACCATCATCACTGTAAACACCATCACCACCACTGTAAACACTATTGCCACCACTGTAAACACCATCACCAACACCACTGCAAAGATCATAACCGGCACTGTAAATATCATCACCACCACTTTAAACATCACCATCACTGTAAACACCACCACTACCACTGTAAACACCATCACCACCACTGTAAACACCATCACCACCACTGTAAACACCATCCCCACCTCTGTACGCACCATCACCACCACCACTGTAAACACCATCACCAGCACTGTAAACATCACCACCACTGTAAACACCATCACCATCACTGTAAACACCATCCCCACCTCTGTACACACCATCACCACCACCACTGTAAACACCATCACCACCACTGTAAACACTATTACCCCCACCACTGTAAACACTATTACCCCCACCACTGTAAACACTATTACCCCCACCACTGTAAACATCATCTGAACCGTTTTACACCAACATACTCTGAATCTGTCTGTTTACACCTGCAATATGGGGGGAATTTTGGTGGAAACTGGTTAATGTGTTTGTTACAGAGTTGATGGTCAGAGCTAATCACTGTAATAGTCTCTTACTGGAGTTCCTAAGATCAGAGTCCTGTTTTACTTAAATTTCTTTACTTGTCTGTAAAGCTCTAAATGACCCAAAACCTGCTATATCACAGAACCTCTCTCTGTTTATGTTCCAGCTGCTGATCTTAGATCTGCAGATACTGACCTTCTGTACAAACACCTTCAGTAACACACAGAGAACCTGGAGAGACTCTTTCAGCTCTTCTGCTTCTAAACTGTGGAGCTCAGTTCAGCTTTTATTAGACAGTCCAACTCAGAGTCACATTTACTACACGTTTATAAACATCTCTCTGTAACTCAGTCACTTTTACTAAACGTTTATAAACGTCTCTCTGTAACACAGTCACTTTTACCACACGCTTATAAACATCTCTCTGTAACACAGTCACTTTTACTACACGCTTATAAACATCTCTCTGTGATTTAGTCACTTTTACTACACGTTTATAAACGTCTCTCTGTGATTTAGTCACTTTTACTACACGTTTATAAACATCTCTCTGTAACTCAGTCACTTTAACTACACGTTTATAAACCTCTCTGTAACTCAGAGTCACTTTTACTACACGTTTATAAACATCTCTCTGTAACACAGTCACTTTTACTACACGTTTATAAACATCTCTCTGTAACTCAGTCACTTTTACTACACGTTTATAAACGTCTCTCTGTAACACAGTCACTTTTACTACACGCTTATAAACATCTCTCTGTAACTCAGTCACTTTTACTACACGCTTATAAACATCTCTCTGTAACTCAGTCACTTTTACTACACGTTTATAAACGTCTCTCTGTAACTCAGTCACTTTTACTACACGTTTGTAAACGTCTCTGTAACTCAGTCACTTTTACTACACGTTTATAAACGTCTCTCTGTAACTCAGTCACTTTTACTACACGTTTATAAACATCTCTCTGTAACTCAGTCACTTTTAGTACACGTTTATAAACGTCTCTCTGTAACAGTCACTTTTACTACACGTTTATAAACGTCTCTCTGTAACTCAGTCACTTTTACTACACGTTTGTAAACGTCTCTCTGTAACTCAGTCACTTTTACTACACGTTTGTAAACATCTCTCTGTAACTCAGTCACTTTTACTACACGCTTATAAACGTCTCTCTGTAACTCAGAGTCACTTTTACTACACGTTTATAAACGTCTCTCTGTAACTCAGTCACTTTTACTACACGTTTATAAACGTCTCTCTGTAACTCAGTCACTTTTACTACACGTTTGTAAACGTCTCTCTGTAACTCAGTCACTTTTACTACACGTTTGTAAACGTCTCTCTGTAACTCAGTGTCACTTTTACTACACGTTTATAAACGTCTCTGTAACTCAGAATCACTTTTACTACACGTTTATAAACGTCTCTCTGTAACTGAAACTTTCAGCTGCGTTTAAACAACCAATCCAAATCCACTAATAAACTGGAATGTGCATACTTGAAACAAAAAGTAATATTTATAATAATTCAAATGTACAAATGTGGAAAAATATTTTAAATATGTAAAAATATATATTTTTTAATTTGTAGAAAAGATTTTTATTTGTAAATCCAATTTTGTGAATGTGTGAATCAGTACTGCTGAAAGTGTGGAGGTGAAAATCCTCACATTCACTTTCTCTGCTGCAGCTCGAATGTTGACCCTGTTTTGATGGCTAATTCATGGACCAATAGGAAAGTTTAAGCTGGACCAATCAGATTGCGAGGTTTGTTTAACCAATCAGAACACTGATTTGGTGCTGTCACTCAACTTCTGCGCGCTGTTGGAACACGCCTCCCAATCGCCGTCATTGCGCTTCCAGGTACAGATACAATGCTAAATCATGTCTCTTTAACAAAAAGCTCTGTGTCTAGTTTTATTTATATTACTGACTGTTGTGCTAGCTTTGGATAACTGTAGCCAAATAATGAACAATCGTTAGCTAGATAGATAAACAGCCTGCAGCAGCAGAGTATTTTAACATAGCAGGAGAAGTGCATCTTGTTTGTTTTGCTCCATAGTTTCTCCGTTTTTATATCAATGCAGAACAGTTATCTTGTATAATGACAGACAGAATGTGATAACTGTTGGTTCTAGCTAGTTAACTAGCTAGTTAACTAACACGGGCATTTGCTGAGCTTTGGTCAGCTTTTGCAGTAGAACAAAACACTGCAGGACACTAGTTAGCTAGTATATCAGAACACACTAAAATTGTACAGTACCTGTTTTACTAGTAGTGAGCATGACCAGCATAACTTTTAATCAACTGACTTCAGAAAATTCTGAGATCTCATCTGTCCAAAAATAAGTAATTATTACTGGGGATCTTGTCTCCTGCTCTCTGCCTCCCTAGCTGCTTGTGTGTTCACTGGTATGAAAGCTGTACGTTTTGTTCCTTTGTGGTTTAAATAGTCCAGATTTTCTAATAGAAGCACCACAGTTACTCTAAACTATTCACATGATATACTGGCCCTACAGTGTCCTACAGTGTTTTGTTCTACTGCAAAAGCGGACCAGAGCTCAGCAAATGCCTGTGTTAGTTAACTAGCTAGTAAGCCTGCAGAACCAACAGGGATCAAAAGATACGTTCTGTCATTATACAAGATAACTGTTCTGCATTGATATAAAAACGGGGGGAAACTAGGGGCCAAAACAAACAAGATGCACTTCTCCTGCTATGTTAAAATACTCTGCTGCTGCAGGCTGTTTATCTATCTAGCTAACGATTGTTCATTATTTGGCTACAGTTATCCAAAGCTAGCACAACAGTCAGTAATATAAATAAAACTAGACACAGAGCTTTTTGTTAAAGAGACATGATTTAGCATTGTATCTGTACCTGGAAGCGCAATGACGGCGATTGGGAGGCGTGTTCCAACAGCGCGCAGAAGTTGAGTGACAGCACCAAATCAGTGTTCTGATTGGTTAAACAAACTTCGCAATCTGATTGGTCCAGCTTAAGCTTTCCTATTGGTCCATGAATTAGCCATCAAAACAGGGTCAACATTCGAGCTGCAGCAGAGAAAGTGAATGTGAGGATTTTCACCTCCACACTTTCAGCAGTACTGATTCACACATTCACAAAATTGGATTTACAAATAAAAATCTTTTCTACAAATTAAAAAATATATATTTTTACATATTTAAAATATTTTTCCACATTTGTACATTTGAATTATTATTAATATTAAGTTTTGTTTTAAGTTCCAGTTCATTAGTGGATTTGGATTTTACTTGCATGTAGTTGTTTAAACGCAGCTGAAAGTTTCAGTACATTTGTAAGTATTGTTTTACAAACTCAAAACCTTTATGACCCTATTTTGACTCCATATGTCGTGTTTATACAGCCGGAGTAACTTGCTGTTTGTTTGAGATGCTGTCAGTCAGCTTTTAATGGGAAGTTGACACAGTATGGGAGCTATCAGGTGTTTCTAAACAGGATCACATGACTCACCTGTGGTTTTGTGTGTGTGTACTCTGACTGTGAGTGTGTAATAACATCTGTGTGGCAGCTTGTGTCTGAATTTATGATGGTGAAAGCAGAGCTCCTCTGTAGAGCTGTAACATTACGCTGTGTTCCAGCTCAAGACTTCAGGTCCCACACGCTGCAGCCTGTGTACAGTAATGGAGTGCAGCTGCAGGTCTAATAGAGTGTAGGAAGTGTGGGCCTGTCAAGCAGCTGCGAGCTGGGGCTGCTGTGAAAACCACTGCACTGAAACTCCTTTGATGTAGTTGGGAGGGACAGCTGCATGCTGGGGCCTACTTTAGCACTGCAACAGAGGCCACTACATGCTGGAGACCCATGTAGCCCTGCTCTGGGCTCCACAGTCAGTCTGTTACAGGTAGTGCTGCATGCTGAGGCCCACTGTAACTGGGTTCTGGAGCCCCTTGTAGCAGTGCTGTGTTCTGGGCTCCATTGTCAGTGTGTCACAGGTACCGCTGCGTACTGGGGCCCACCATAGCTTTGCTGTTGTTGCTGCTGCATGTAATGGCCCTATGTATTTCTTTTATTTATGTATTTTAAGGTTTAGGGTTAGGGCTCTTCTGCCAGTTTGTTACTGGTACTGCTGCATTCTGAGGCCCACTGTAATCTTGCTATAGAAGCTACAATATTAAGGGGCCCATTGTAGTTCTACCGCAAAGACTGTTGCATGCTGGGGGGCCCTATAACTCTGCTGCATTCTGGGGCCTAATGTCAGTCTATTACAGGTAATGCTGCATGCTGAGGCACTATAGCTTTGTTCTAGGGGCTGCTGCATGCTGGGGCGCATTATAGCTTTGGCATAGAAGCTGCTGCATGCTGTGGTCCACTGTGGCCCTCCCTCATGCTGGTGCGCACTATAGCTGTGCTGTTAGGGTTATGGTTGGTGAATTGCAGTACACTGTAGGTCTTCTGTGTGCTGAGGCTCACAGTAGCTCTGATACAGGGACCACTACATGCTGGGGTTGACAATATCCGCTGCTGTTATTGTCTTTGCCAGGTCAGATGGTTTGTGTGACATAGTACATAGTAGAGAGAGAGAGAGAGAGAGAGAGAGAGAGAGAGAGAGAGAGAGAGAGAGAGAGAGAGAGAGAGAGAGAGAGAGAGTAAAGGAGGAATAAAGGGAAGAGAAGACAGAAGTCATCCCTTCAGAGACCGAACATTTGCAGTCCACCCATTTCTGGTTTTCCCTCTTTTTATATACTGATGTTGAACATTGCTGTGAGGATGTGATTGAGTGTTGGTGAGGTCAGGTACTGATGTTGAACATTGCTGTGAGGATGTGATGGAGTGTTAGTGAGGTCAGGTACTGATGTTGAACATTGCTGTGAGGATATGATTGCGTGTTAGTGATGTCAGGTACTGATGTTGAACATTGCTGTGAGGATATGATTGCGTGTTAGTGATGTCAGGTACTGATGTTGAACATTGCTGTGAGGATCTGATTGAGTGTTAGTGAGGTCAGGTACTGATGTTGAACATTGCTGTAAGGACGTGATTGAGTGTTGGTGAGGTCGGGTGTTGATGTTGGATTGAGCTTCATCACTCCAAACAACACAGCTAAGACTGGGGGGCTTTATACGCCAGTAGCTCACACTTTGGCGCCTACTAGTGGACGTTAATAATAAGTGTTTGTTTAAGCGACACTCTCTCTCTCTCTCTCTCTCTCTCTCTCACACACACACAGCAGGGAGTGATTAAAGCCTGAGTGTGGGGTTAAGAGTTCTGAGTGTTGTGTGTGTGTGTGTGTGTGTGTGTGTGTGTGTGTGTGTGTGTGTGTGTGTGGTGCTTAGACTAGGAATTAATGCCCACTGAATATCTATCTGCCTCTCTTCTCTCTCTCTCTCTCTCTCTCTCTCTCTCTCTCTTTGTCCCTTTTACTTTTCCAGTCACTGAGGTTTTTCTCTGAGATGAGAGAGAGGAAGAGAGAGAGGGGGAGAGAGAGGGAGAGAGAGAGAGAGGGAGGGAGAGAGAGAGAGAGAGAGAAAGAGAGCAGTTAAAGCACTTCAGCAGTGAGGGGAGGAAGAGGCTGAACGAGGGATCTGTTTTTTCTTTTCTCTGAGTTTCTCAGTTTTTGGTGATGTCTGAGTCGCCCAGCCTTCTGCCTTCTCTTCCGGGAAAAAGAGAAAGAAAAGAGAGGGACGCAGACGAGAGCACGCAACCCCTCTGCTGCTGCTCTCCTGCTCGCTCGCTCTGTTAAGTGGAGCCTCTTGAGGAGAAACCTGTCATAACCCATGCAAGCGAAAGAGAGAAGGCAAGAGGGGGAGAGAGGTGAAGGAGTTGGGTAGGGAGGTGGAGGCAGAGAGGCAGAAGGAGTGGAGGAGTGTGGGGAGTCCCCCCACCATCCGTTCATGAAGGGCACATGGACCAAAACTCATCTTTTTTCTTCTACTTGTTAGCGCCCTCCGCCCTCCTCCCTCATGCTCCCTCTCCTCCCCCACCTCCTCCCTCCTTCTGTACTGGTGGCTGTTTGTAGCTGTTAAGGTGAAGAATGTGGAGGCAGCGATTTACAGGCAAGCACAATATTTCCTGTTTCTATCTCTCGCTCTGTATCTCTCTCTCTCTGTATCTTTTCTCTCTTTCTCTCTCTCTCTATCTTTCTCTCTCTCTCTCTTTGTGTATGTCTCTCTTTCTGTATGTCTCTCTTTCTCTTTTCCTCACTCTTTTTCTCTTTCTCTGTATGTCTCTCTCTCTCTTTGCTCTCTGTGTCTCAGTCTCTTTCTCTGTGTCTCTCCCTCGCTTTCTCTGTCTCCTTCTCCCTCTTTCTCTCTCTCTCTCTCTCTCTCCCTCTTTCTCTCTCTCTCTCTCTCTCTCTCTCTCTCTCTCTTTCTGTGAATGGGTGGGGTTGGCAAAAGGAGGACAAGTGGTCTTTTGTGTTTTGCTCTGAGGGGGTGAGTAAGTGAGTGAGTGAGCTGCCAGTAGAAGGGGCTCCTGCAGTTCCTCCAGTCTCCACCTCGCGGGTGGACAGTGTGCTGGAATCACAGCAGCTGAATGCTGTTTAGTCAGTGTTGCTGATGATGTATGTTAGTATTTAGAATGAAACTGTAACATCCTGTTACTGGAACTGGGCCTCTAAACTCGCCATACATGTACTTATTCAGTATTTATTCAGTACTTATTCCGTATTTATTCAGTACTTATTCAGTATTTATTCAGTACTTATTCAGTATTTATTCAGTATTTATTCAGTATTTATTCAGTACTTATTCAGTATTTATTCAGTATTTATTCAGTACTTATTCAGTATTTATTCAGTATTTATTCAGTATTTATTCAGTACTTATTCAGTATTTATTCAGTATTTATTCAGTACTTATTCAGTATTTATTCAGTATTTATTCAGTATTTATTCAGTACTTATTCAGTTTTTAAATTGTTCTGATGTTCTACATAGAAGGTATTTGTGTTTCAGATGTGGCAGCGAGTACTCAATATACAGACCACACAGTTAAAGTTGTTCAGGATTCTGTTAAAGATGTTGGAAGTTTAGCAGCTTGTTTTGGGAATTTTCTGTTCCACCTTAAGGTGGAACATCAGATGAAGAATCTGGCGAATAGGAACGTCAGGCTGGTTTAAAGATGAACATCAACCATGTAGCTCTGACAGTTGGGTTGGTTGGGAAGGAATGAAAAGTGGTGAAGTTCTCTTCACAGTCTGGAACGCTGGATTTCTCCACCACCGTTCTGGTTGCTGGTTGTTGTTGTGGTTGTGTGTAAATGTTGGGGGTGTAAATATTAACCAGTCTGTTACGTAACAGTGTAGGATTTGGAGCTCGGCCCGTTTGATCCTCCCTCTTCTGTAAAAGCAGGATTTGCATTTGAAGAACAGAGTTTGAGGTTCAGGGTATGTACAGTTCTGAGTACTGAACTCTCAGTAGTACACTATACAACACTGTACGTACAGGTTTACAGTCTATGAATCCTCAACACTGATATATGTAAATGAGCTCTATTCTGATTGGCCTTGTATTAAACTATCATGAACAGACACCAGACAGTGTATTTATAACCATCTACTGTAATAGCGTTTAGAGGTGGACGTCTGGTTCCATTCACCACCACTGTGAACAGTTCTGACTGTATCTAGAACCAAGAGTTTCATGCTAAACCTCTCTAAATGACTCTGTTTACATCTAAATGATTTAATTATGCAGAACTGTTTGCTATGAGTGGCCCTACTGCTATCAGTCATTTGCAACTAGCATGAGAAAACAAAAGCGCCTCAGAAGCGTTCTGCTTCACTGCGTAGCGTCTGCTATAAAACAAGCTCGTGTTAATCTTTGCTGCTGATATTTAGTGTTCAGTGATGCAGTGTTCAGCAGGATGACATTAAGTAAGCCAGTGCAGGAAGACAAGTCCATTCTTTGTAAATAATTAACTATTACAGGACAACCCCACAATTTTTTTTATTCTACATCATTAAATGGTTTCGATATAAACAGTTATTCAGAACTGTATTCACAGTGGTGGTGAATGGAACCAGACGTCCACCTCTAAAAGCTCCCTCACAGAAAGTTATTACAGTAGATGGTTATAAATACACTGTCTGGTGTCTGAGACGTTGTTTATGGTAGTTTAGAGAAGATTTCAGTCTTAAACTCCATTCATGGTGGAGGGATACATGCAGGACGCTGGGAGGTTAAAATAGTCCCCAAAGTAAACCTAGTATTTTCAGATTACTACCACTGTAAACACCATCACCACCACTGTAAACACCATCACCACCACTGTAAACACCATCACCACCACTGTAAACACCATCACCATCACTGTAAACGCCATTACCACCACTATAAACACCAACACCATCACCACTGTAAATACCATCACCACCACAGTGAACACCATCACCAGCACCACTGTAAACACCATCACCACCACTATAAACACCAACACCATCACCACTGTAAATACCATCACCACCACAGTGAACACCATCACCACCACCACTGTAAACACCATCACCACCACTGTAAACACTATCACCACCACTGTAAAAACTATCACCACCACTATAAACACTATCATCACCACTGTAAACACTATCACCACCACTGTAAACACCATCACCACCACTGTAAACACCATCACCACCACTGTAGACACCATCACCACCACTGTAAACACTATCACCACCACTGTAAACACTATCACCACCAGTGTAAACACTATCACCACCACTATAAACACTATCACCACCACTGTAAACACTATCACCACCACTATAAACACCATCACCACCACTGTAAACACTATCACCACCACTATAAACACTATCACCACCACTGTAAACACTATCACCACCACTGTAAACACTATCACCACCACTATAAACACTATCACCACCACTGTAAACACTATCACCACCACTGTAAACACTATTACCACCACTGTAAACACTATCATCACTGTAAACACTATCATCACTGTAAACACCATCTAAAACAATCTCTCTGTTTTCTCCTCTTTTTCCAAACACTTAGTTATGGGGGATTTTGAAACTAATGGCCTCAAGTTTTGGCACCGCACTCCAGTGGTGGTGATACTGTCCTGACTTTATAAATAAACATGACTTTTCTTGGCAGGTGGATCAGTAGTAGGGACGTGTAGGATAGAGAGCTCACAGCTCGTTTTAGTTAAAGCCTGTTTGATTTATACTGTAGTTTAAATTGAGAATTAGTTTATATCAGTTTCACTGTTTAAACTGAGACGAGGTTTGAGCAGCTGGGCTGACTTTATTAGATCTTTGACCAGGGAGCACAAATCCCAGAGCCAGCAGGAGAAAGTTCTTTGTTCAGTTATAATTTGGAGAAACGTGCCAGAGTTTATTTCCCAGCCGTCTAACCAGCCGTGCTGCTCTGAGCGAAACTGGACGGACGTAATAACGTGTGAGCAACGGATTTCAGGACATTGTAGCATCAGTGAAGATGATTACACAGGAACCATAACACTTTAAATGAATGGTGACCCCCACGGGACCACCACAGAAGAGGTACTATTAGGGAGTTGGATCATTCTCAGCACTGCAGTGACACTAACATGGTGATGGTGTGTTAGTGTGTGTTGTGCTGGTGTGAGTGGATCAGACACAGCAGTGCTGCTCTGTGGTGGTCCTGTGGGACAGAGTAATAAAGTATACAGAGAATCAGATGAACTACAGTCTGTAAATGTAGCTCCTATATGGTCAGTGGAGCTGATACACTGGACAGTGAGTGGAGATACAGGGAGTTGGTTTAGATGGTATGAAGAAGGGACTGCATGTTTCTTACAATAGGTTGTGGACACCACAACTTCCTGGTCATACGCTGCCCCCTATTGACTGGAGAATGAACTTGACAAGTTACATCATCTTGCACATCGCTCCTTTAATTAGTGTGCTGAATATTTCTGTTTCTGTGAAAGTCAGTAACGGTGTATACGCTGGTCTAATCTAGGTTGATTTGGTGTTAAAAGTCATTAAATTTATATAAATATAAATAAACATTAAATATTAAATATTTGCAGATGTCCTGTTAGAGATCAACTCATCTCTCTCTTTCACCCTCTCTCTCTCCCCTTCTCTCTGTATTTCTCTCTCTCTCTCTCTGTATTTCTCTCTCTGTATTTCTCCCTCTCTCTGTATCTCTCTCTCTCTCTCTCTCTGTATTTCTCTCTCTGTATTTCTCCCTCTCTGTATTTCTCTCTCTCTCTCTCTGTATTTCTCTCTCTGTATTTCTCCCTCTCTCTGTATTTCTCTCTCTCTGTATTTTTCTCTCTCTCTCTCTCTGTATTTCTCTCTCTCTCTCTCTCTCTCTGTATGTCTCTCTCTGTATTTCTCTCTCTCTGTATTTCTCTCTCTCTCTCTCTCTCTGTATGTCTCTCTCTGTATTTCTCTCTCTGTATTTCTCCCTCTCTCTGTATTTCTCTCTCTGTATTTCTCTCTCTGTATTTCTCTCTCTGTATTTCTCTCTCTCTCTGTATTTCTCTCTCTCTCTCTCTCTCTCTCTCTCTGTATTTCTCTCTCTGTATTTCTCTCTCTGTATTTCTCCCTCTCTCTGTATTTCTCTCTCTCTCTCTGTATTTCTCTCTGTATTTCTCTCTCTCTGTATTACTCTCTCTGTATTTCTCTCTCTGTATTTCTCTCTCTCTGTATTTCTTTCTCTGTATTACTCTCTCTGTATTACTCTCTCTGTATTTCTCTCTGTATTTCTCTCTCTGTATTTCTTTCTCTGTATTTCTCTGTCTGTATTTCTCTCTCTGTATTACTCTCTCTGTATTACTCTCTGTATTTCTTTCTCTGTATTTCTTTCTCTGTATTACTCTCTCTGTATTACTCTCTCTGTATTTCTCTCTCTGTATTTCTCTCTCTCTGTATTTCTTTCTCTGTATTTCTCTCTGTATTACTCTCTCTGTATTTCTTTCTCTGTATTTCTCTCTCTCTGTATTTCTTTCTCTGTATTTCTCTCTGTATTTCTCTCTCTGTATTTCTTTCTCTGTATTTCTCTCTCTGTATTTCTCTCTCTGTATTTCTCTCTCTCTCTCTCTCTGTATTTCTTTCTCTGTATTTCTTTCTCTGTATTACTCTCTCTGTATTACTCTCTCTGTATTTCTCTCTCTGTATTTATTTCTCTCTCTCTCTCTCTCTCTCTGTATTTCTCTCTCTCTCTCTCTGTATTTCTTTCTCTGTATTTCTCTGTCTGTATTACTCTCTCTGTATTACTCTCTCTGTATTACTCTCTCTGTATTTCTCTCTCTGTATTTATTTCTCTCTCTCTCTCTCTCTCTCTGTATTTCTCTCTCTCTCTCTCTGTATTTCTTTCTCTGTATTTCTTTCTCTGTATTTCTCTCTCTGTATTACTCTCTTTGTATTTCTTTCTCTGTATTTCTCTCTCTGTATTTCTCTGTCTGTATTACTCTCTCTGTATTACTCTCTCTGTATTTCTCTCTCTGTATTTCTCTCTCTCTGTATTTCTTTCTCTGTATTTCTCTCTCTGTATTTCTCTGTCTGTATTACTCTCTATGTATTACTCTCTCTGTATTTCTCTCTCTGTATTTCTCTCTGTATTTCTCTCTCTGTATTTCTCTTTCTGTATTACTCTCTCTGTATTTATTTCTCTGTATTTCTCTCTGTATTTCTCTCTCTCTCTGTATTTCTCTCTGTATTTCTCTCTCTGTATTTCTCTGTCTGTATTACTCTCTCTGTATTTCTTTGTCTGTATTTCTCTCTCTGTATTTCTTGGTCTGTATTTCTCTCTGTATTTCTCTCTCTATATTTCTCTCTCTGTATTTCTCTGTCTGTATTTCTCTCTCTGTATTTCTCTGTCTGTATTTCTCTCTCTATATTTCTCTGTCTGTATTTCTCTGTCTGTATTTCTCTCTCTCTCTGTATTTCTCTGTCTGTATTTCTCTCTCTATATTTCTCTGTCTGTATTTCTCTGTCTGTATTTCTCTCTCTGTATTTCTCTGTCTGTATTACTCTCTCTGTATTTCTCTCTCTGTATTTCTCTCTCTGTATTTCTCTCTCTGTATTTCTCTGTCTGTATTATTCTCTCTGTATTTCTCTCTCTGTATTTCTCTCTCTGTATTTCTCTGTCTGTATTTCTCTCTCTATATTTCTCTGTCTGTATTTCTCTGTCTGTATTTCTCTCTCTCTCTGTATTTCTCTGTCTGTATTTCTCTCTCTATATTTCTCTGTCTGTATTTCTCTGTCTGTATTTCTCTCTCTGTATTTCTCTGTCTGTATTACTCTCTCTGTATTTCTCTCTCTGTATTTCTCTCTCTGTATTTCTTTCTCTGTATTTCTCTGTCTGTATTACTCTCTCTGTATTTCTCTCTCTGTATTTCTCTGTCTGTATTACTCTCTCTGTATTACTCTCTCTGTATTTCTCTCTCTGTATTTCTCTCTCTCTGTATTTCTTTCTCTGTATTTCTCTCTCTGTATTTCTCTGTCTGTATTACTCTCTATGTATTACTCTCTCTGTATTTCTCTCTCTGTATTTCTCTCTGTATTTCTCTCTCTGTATTTCTCTTTCTGTATTACTCTCTCTGTATTTATTTCTCTGTATTTCTCTCTGTATTTCTCTCTCTCTCTGTATTTCTCTCTGTATTTCTCTCTCTGTATTTCTCTGTCTGTATTACTCTCTCTGTATTTCTTTGTCTGTATTTCTCTCTCTGTATTTCTTGGTCTGTATTTCTCTCTGTATTTCTCTGTCTGTATTATTCTCTCTGTATTTCTCTCTCTGTATTTCTCTCTCTGTATTTCTCTGTCTGTATTTCTCTCTCTATATTTCTCTGTCTGTATTTCTCTGTCTGTATTTCTCTCTCTCTCTGTATTTCTCTGTCTGTATTTCTCTCTCTATATTTCTCTGTCTGTATTTCTCTGTCTGTATTTCTCTCTCTGTATTTCTCTGTCTGTATTACTCTCTCTGTATTTCTCTCTCTGTATTTCTCTCTCTGTATTTCTCTGTCTGTATTACTCTCTCTGTATTTCTCTCTCTGTATTTCTCTCTCTGTATTTCTTTGTCTGTATTTCTCTCTCTGTATTACTCTCTCTCTGTATTTCTCTCTCTCTGTATTTCTTTGTCTGTATTTCTCTCTCTGTATTTCTCTGTCTGTATTACTCTCTCTGTATTTCTTTCTCTGTATTTCTCTCTGTATTTCTTTGTCTGTATTACTCTCTCTGTATTTCTCTGTTTGTATTTCTCTCTCTGTATTTCTCTGTCTGTAATTACTCTCTCTGTATTTCTCTCTCTGTATTTCTTGGTCTGTATTTCTCTCTGTATTTCTCTCTCTATATTTCTCTCTCTGTATTTCTCTGTCTGTATTACTCTCTCTGTATTTCTCTGTCTGTATTACTCTCTCTGTATTTCTCTCTCTGTATTTCTCTCTCTGTATTTCTCTGTCTGTATTTCTCTCTCTGTATTTCTTTGTCTGTATTTCTCTCTCTGTATTTCTCTCTCTCTGTATTTCTTTGTCTGTATTTCTCTCTCTGTATTTCTCTGTCTGTATTACTCTCTCTGTATTTCTTTCTCTGTATTTCTCTCTGTATTTCTCTGTCTGTATTACTCTCTCTGTATTTCTCTGTCTGTATTTCTCTCTCTGTATTTCTCTGTCTGTAATTACTATCTCTGTATTTCTCTCTGTATTTCTCTCTCTCTGTATTTCTCTCTGTATTTCTCTCTCTCTGTATTTCTCTCTCTGTATTTCTCTCTCTGTATCTCTCTCTCTGTATTTCTCTCTCTCTGTATTTCTCTCTGTATTTCTCTCTCTCTGTATTTCTCTCTCTGTATTTCTCTCTCTGTATCTCTCTCTCTGTATTTCTCTCTCTGTATTTCTCTCTCTGTATCTCTCTCTCTGTATTTCTCTCTCTGTATCTCTCTCTCTGTATCTCTCTCTCTGTATTTCTCTCTCTCTCTTTCGGTCACACGTCAGTGTATCTTGGTTGTGCTGATAAGCTGTTGAGCTATCGCTATGACAACAGCAGCAGGGTCTCTGTTTGGCCCTGCTGGTGGGTTCCTGCATTCCTCTGCTAACATTCCCTCCATTTTTCTCTTTTCACTCTATCTTTCCTGCCTCTCTCTCTCTCTCTGTCTGTCAGTGCTGTACAGGTGACCTCGTGCTTTCTTAGGTTTGAAGTTGTTTGTGTTCATTAATATTTAATATTTTTTTCTGCTTGATCTTAATTTATAATATCTGTGTGATTTTATATACTAAACACAATCACAGTTCAGTCTACACGACCATGTTCAACCTGCTGTGTGGACTGTATGGACTGTATAAGCTATGTGGACTGCATGGACTGTGTGGACTGTATGAGTTGTAGAGACTATGGTCTGTATGGACTGTGGTCTGTATGGGCGGTATGGACTATATGGTCTGTGTGGTCTGTATGGGTTATACAGACTGTCTGGACTGTGTGGTTTGTATGGGTTGTACAGACTATATGGTCTGTGTGGTCTGTATGGGTTGTACAGACTGTCTGGACTGTGTGGTTTGTATGGGTTGTACAGACTGTATGGTCTGTATGGGTGGTACAGACTGTCTGGACTGTGTGGTTTGTATTGGTTGTACAGACTGTGTGGTCTGTATGGGTTGTAGAGACTGTCTGGACTGTGTGGTCTGTATGGGTTGTACAGACTGTTTGGACTGTGTGATATGTGTGATCTTTATGAGCTGCATGGGCTGTGGGTTGTATAGACTATATGGACTGTGTGGTCTGTGGACACAGTATAGAATGTGTGGACTGCATGGGTTGTAGAGACTGTGTTGTCTGTGTGGTCTGTAAAGACTTGTCTGTATGGTCTGTGTGGACTGTATGCTCCATATAGACTATGGGGTCTGTATGGACTATATGGTTGGTGTGGTCTGTATAGACTGCACTGTCTGTATGGTCTGTGTGGACTGTATGCTCCATATAGACTATGGGGTCTGTATGGACTATATGGTTGGTGTGGTCTGTATAGACTGCACTGTCTGTATGGTCTGTGTGGACTGTATGGTCCATATAGACTATGGGGTCTGTGTGGACTGTATGATCTATTATGTCTGTATAGACTGCACTGTCTGTATGGTCTGTGTGGACTGTATGGTCCATATAGACTATGGGGTCTGTGTGGACTGTATGATCTATTATGTCTGTATAGACTGAGCTGTCTGTATGGTCTGTGTGGACTATATGTGCCGTATAGACTGTGGCCTCTGTATGGACGGTATAGGCGGTATAGACTATATGGTCTGTGTGGTCTGTAAAGACTGTTCAGTCTGTGTGGTCCAGTGGATCTGTTTGTATCTGATTGGATAATTTAGTAATTGCTATTGGTCGGGTTTATCAGAGTGGACAGCGGTTGCTGCTGTGTTTGTTTCCATTGTGAAGGTAAGAGGTTTGTTTTCTGACCGTGGGAAGAATTCTTGATTCGGTCCGGTTAGTGTGGGCTTACGTACTCTGTAGAAAATGGTCTGGTCAGTTCAGGCTTACAAAAGTCTCTGGTATCCAGTCTATCTGAATGATTCAGTTTCAGTTTAGTTTATGCGAACACTTCAAATCATCCCAGACCGACATGCACAGTCAAACTGTTAATGCTGCGGTGTGTAGCTGTCAGTCTGTTATGGCTTAATTTAATCGGTTAGCTGGGAAAACATTTTATTTGTTAGCTGGTTAGCAGCCAATAATGATTCATTCAATAGATTCGTCCTTTATAAATACAGCCGTGTCCTCTTATATTAAACAGGGCTTTTATCAAAGGCAGAGCATCAGGTTTCTGCATTGGAGGATAAAACCTTGTGACCCCAAAACACTAGAAACATCAAAGCCAGTCTGTACGTGCAGCTCTGATGACCGTAGTGAAGTTCAGTCGTGCAGTTTAGACCAGCAGTTTCAAACTGCAGCTCCTCTCCCAGCCAGCGCTGCTGCTTCTGTCTGCTGAACTGAAACAGGCTGAGCTGAAAGGCAGACCGTGATTGTGCTTTTTGCTTTTGACTGCAGTTTTAAAAAGACACTAGTATCTCACTGTCGTGGATGCCAGACGCCTGAAGGTCTCGCTGAGCGTCTCTTTTTATGACATTATAATTTTAATTTTGTGCGTCGAGTGTGATTCTGTACTGCAGCCCGCACTTTCAGTCACGTGATGTCAGCGAGCCAATGTGTGAATGTCATCAAGCCGACTAATCACTAACCTGATTCATCAACACTCGTTCTGTTATCACTGCTATTGGTGATCAATAATGTCAGTCGGCCTTAAGTGGTGCTGCTGATTGTAAATGGTCAGCTAATGAGGCTGGTAGAGATTATCCTGATCACGTTCCGTGTGTCTGTAATAGTAGATGAACAATCTGGTGGGATTTCTGTCTTAGCTTCTTTCTATCTCTCTCTCTGCAGGTATCAGGCCTCAGATTATGAACGGACCCTCGTTGCACCCTCGCCCCCTGGTGGCGCTGTTGGACGGCCGCGACTGCACAGTGGAGATGCCCATCCTCAAAGATCTGGCAACCGTGGCGTTCTGTGATGCTCAGTCTACACAGGAGATACACGAAAAGGTACAAACACATTCTATCTTAACCTCCATAACCAACCTCTGCTAAATGCCTTCATTCTTAACCTCCATTCCTGACCTTCATTCCTGACCTTCATTCCTGACCTACTTACTGTTTGGTCATGCATTAGCATAGACAACCGCCTGCGTGAACATAACTACTCACATACTTGCATGTGTTGATCAGATCCTCACAGCAATGTTCCAACATCAATACCTGACCTCACTAATACTCAATTAAACCCTCACAGCAATGTTCCAACATCAGTCCCGACCTCACTAATACTCAATTAAACCCTCACAGCAATGTTCCAACATCAGTACCTGACCTCACTAATACTCAATTAAACCCTCACAGCAATGTTCCAACATCAGTACCTGACCTCACTAATACTCAATTAAACCCTCACAGCAATGTTCCAACATCAGTACCTGACCTCACTAATACTCAATTAAACCCTCACAGCAATGTTCCAACATCAGTACCTGACCTCACTAATACTCAATTAAACCCTCACAGCAATGTTCCAACATCAATACCTGACTTCACTAACACTCAATCAAATCCTCACATCTAT
>CM038715.1:27243181-27358181 GCA_021613375.1 Megaleporinus macrocephalus | reverse complement strand
CTATTAATTAATGTACTGGATTTTTTTTGCCATTAATTAATCACTAATCCTGCGTACAGTAACATTTGCACGGTGAGTTGTCTGTCGTTGTTTGTTCACCGTGTTGTTTACCGGCGACAGGGCGCTCTGGGCAGGCGGTGGCGGTCAGGGCGAAGGTGTTCGGCTTCAACGTGCTGTTCTATGACCCGTACCTGCAGGACGGTCTGGAGCGCTCGCTGGGTGTGCAGAGAGTTTACACACTGCAGGATCTGCTGTACCAGAGCGACTGTGTGTCCCTGCACTGTAACCTTAACGAGCACAACCACCACCTGATCAACGACTTCACTATCAAACAGGTGCACACGCACACACCAGCACACATAACCCAGTGTGTGTCAACAGAGATCATCAAATCTATTAACCTCACAGCGTCCTGCGTGTATCCCTCCGCCACAAACAGAGTTTAAGACTGAAATCTTCTCCAAACTATCAGAGCTTCTACTTGGTTTTCACTCTAGAAGTTTCCTTAAAACACGTTCACAGAAAACAGTTCTCATCTCTTCTTAATCTCTTTATCTCTCTTTGAAAGAGAGTGGGGAGAGAAAGAGAGAGAGTGAGGGTGAGAGAGAGAGAGTGAGAGAGAGAGACAGGCTGCTCTGTTTCTGTTAAAAGTTATTTATTAAAATGTATAAATTCATGTGTTAGAAGTGTTTATATATGATTGTGTATTATATGTGTTGTGTGTGTGTGTGTGTGTGTGTGTGTGTGTGTGTGTGTGTGTTTAGATGCGTCAGGGAGCGTTCCTGGTGAACACTGCTCGAGGAGGGCTGGTGGATGAGAAGGCTTTAGCTCAGGCTCTGAAAGAGGGAAGGATACGTGGAGCTGCACTCGACGTTCACGAGACAGAACCGTTTAGGTGTGTATCACACTCACACGACACAGTACACACATACACACACACTTACACAACACAGTACACCCTTACACAACACAGTACACACACAATACGCACACACAGTAAACACAGTACACACATACACTCACACAACACAGTTCACACACACACACACGACACAGTATACATACACACACACACAATATGCACACACAGTAAACACAGTACACACACACTCACACAACACAGAACACACTCACACAACACAGTACACACACACTCACACAACACAGTTCACACACACACGTGACACAGCATACATACACACACATACAATACGTAAACACAGTACATACACACACAGTAAACACAGGACACTCACACACGACACAGCATACATACACACACATACAATACGCACACACAGTAAACACAGTTTGTACTGTTTTCAGTTGAATATAGTGTTTAAATGGTTTGAACATTGTTTACATCACATACACCTAAAAACTTTTTTGGCTTGTATAAAATCCTGCCTGTGTGTGTGTGTGTGTGTGTGTGTGTGTGTGTGTGTGTGTGTGTGTGTGTAGTTTTGCGCAGGGTCCTCTAAAGGACGCCCCTAATTTGATCTGTACGCCGCACACAGCCTGGTACAGTGAGCAGGCCTCTCTGGAGATGAGAGAAGCAGCAGCTACAGAGATCCGCAGAGCCATCACCGGTACACTCTCTCCTCTCTCTCTCCGCTCTCTCTCTCTCACTCTCTCTCTCTCACTCTCCCTCGCTCTCTCTCTCTCTTTCTCTCTTGCTCTCTTTCTCTCTCTCTCGCTCTCCCTCTCTTTTTCCCTCGCTATCTTTCTCTCTCTCTCTCTCTCCCTCTGTCCCTCTCTCTCTCTTTCCCTTTGGCTCTCTCTTTTTTTGAAAGGGACACGATCAGCTGTAAACACAGTCCTGTCTCTGCTTCTCAGGTCGGATCCCGGACAGTCTAAGAAACTGTGTGAATAAGGAGTTTTTTGTTACAACAACAACCTGGGGCGTGATGGACCAGCCAGGTGTTCACCCTGAGCTTAACGGCGCTGCCTACAGGTAAACCACTGCACTACATCTACTCTCACACTCTTAAACACACAGGCCGGCACGTCTCTGGCTGCATCGAGCTCTTTTATTCCTGTCCTTTGCTTTTGCTTAACATTTTCATCTCAGCATAACATTTTACACCTGTATGTTAATCACAGCTCTGTTCAGAACCTCCTTCATGCATATGTGTTCAGTATCATATCATAACCCCATCACTGTGGATCTGTGTGGTTGTTTTCTTTGTATAGAGTTCAGTAAGAATATCAGTGGATGAAATACTAAAGTCTGTCCTGTTTATGTTCTCCATGTGACAGAAGGTGCCTTTAAAGTGGCGACCTGAGTTAATGCTCTCCAGTGAAATCTGATCTGGTCTAGTAGTGAGTTTTATCAGAGTCTGTTTATTAAGTGATTACTGAAGCTTCCTGGGAGACGTTGTAGAACATCACGATAAGGAATCACTTCTCTTAAGGAAACAGTGTGGACAGGAATCTAGGCCCGCTGTGGTGTCTGCAGGTTCTGCACTGGAGTTTAGTCACTAACAAGTAGCTAACAAGTCATGTACGGATGCCCGACGGTGGCGCAGCATGGCTCAGGTTCGATTCCAACAGGTGGCCAGCGTTCTTTTATCTTGTCCCCTGTCTGCCGGGGTGGGTTTTGGTCAAATTACATTGATCAAGACACCTGTGTGTGTGTTTGTGGATTTTTCACTGCCCACTAGTATGTGTATGTGTGTATTCACTAATGTGTATGAGGGTGTTTCACTGCCCCCTAGTGTGTGTGTGTGTGTGTATGTATTCACTAGTGTGTGTTTGTGTGTTTGTATGTGGGTGTTTCACAGCCTCAGTGTGTGTGCATGTGTGTATGTGGGTGCTTCACTGCCCCCAAGTGTATGTGTTGACTAGCATGTGTGTATATGTGGGTGTTTCACTGCCCTCTAATTTGTTTTACTAAGTCTTTACTAGTGTGTGTGTGTGTGTGTGTGTGTGTGTGTGTGTGTGTGTATGTGTGTATGCTTGTTTATTTATCTTAACTCCAGTGCAAAACTGCAGAATCAGCTTCATCTTGGCTGATGGACTACATTTGGGCAAAGATGCAGATATGATTATCCTTTAAAGGCTTATTCCTTTAAGAGTTGTGTTACTGTAACAAAACAAAATAAATAAAAACATTCACATATAAAACTTCACCATCACCATCAGCACCGTGTGAGGATTCTCCATAGCTCTGCTCCTGTACTCTGAGTGACACCAAACCCCAAACACCCCCCAACCTCTCATTCTCTCTCTCAGCCAAGTGAACCAGACCCTGCAGGCCATCACTACTGGTGTCCCCCAAGATAAAATCAATGCCTAAATCACCAGCAGGTAAATACTGTTTAACACGGTGTCCACTTAGAATTTCCTTCTCTGTCGCTTATGCTCTCTCTGATCCCTCTTCATCCTCCCATACAGTTATAAACCAGCCAGTTACACTCCCATACAGTTATAAACCAGCCAGTTACACTCCCATACAGTTATAAACCAGCCAGTTACACTCCCATACAGTTATAAACCAGTCAGTTACACCTCCATACAGTTATAAACCAGCCAGTTACACTCCCATACAGTTATAAACCAGTCAGTTACACTCCCATACAGTTATAAACCAGCCAGTTACACTCCCATACAGTTATAAACCAGCCAGTTACACTCCCATACAGTTATAAACCAGCCAGTTACACTCCCATACAGTTATAAACCAGCCAGTTACACTCCCATACAGTTATAAACCAGTCAGTTACACCTCCATACAGTTATAAACCAGCCAGTTACACTCCCATACAGTTATAAACCAGTCAGTTACACTCCCATACAGTTATAAACCAGCCAGTTACACTCCCATACAGTTATAAACCAGCCAGTTACACTCCCATACAGTTATAAACCAGCCAGTTACACTCCCATACAGTTATAAACCAGTCAGTTACACCTCCATACAGTTATAAACCAGCCAGTTACACTCCCATACAGTTATAAACCAGTCAGTTACACTCCCATACAGTTATAAACCAGCCAGTTACACTCCCATACAGTTATAAACCAGCCAGTTACACTCACATACAGTTATAAATCAGCCAGTTACACTCCCATACAGTTATAAACCAACCAGTTACACTCCCATACAGTTATAAACCAGTCAGTTACACTCCCATACAGTTATAAACCAGTCAGTTACACTGCCATACAGTTATAAACCAGCCAGTTACACTCCCATACAGTTATAAACCAGCCAGTTACACTCCCATACAGTTATAAACCAGTCAGTTACACTGCCATACAGTTATAAACCAGTCAGTTACACCTCCATACAGTTATAAACCAGTCAGTTACACCTCCATACAGTTATAAACCAGCCAGTTACACTCCCATAGAGTTATAAACCAGTCAGTTACACTCCCATACAGTTATAAACCAGTCAGTTACACTCCCATACAGTTATAAACCAGTCAGTTACACTGCCATACAGTTATAAACCAGCCAGTTACACTCCCATACAGTTATAAACCAGTCAGTTACACTGCCATACAGTTATAAACCAGCCAGTTACACTCCCATACAGTTATAAACCAGTCAGTTACACCTCCATACAGTTATAAACCAGCCAGTTACACTCCCATACAGTTATAAACCAGTCAGTTACACTACCATACAGTTATAAACCAGCCAGTTACACTCCCATACAGTTATAAACCAGTCAGTTACACCTCCATACAGTTATAAACCAGCCAGTTACACTCCCATACAGTTATAAACCAGTCAGTTACACTCCCATACAGTTATAAACCAGTCAGTTACACCTCCATACAGTTATAAACCAGCCAGTTACACTCCCATACAGTTATAAACCAGTCAGTTACACCTCCATACAGTTATAAACCAGCCAGTTACACTCCCATACAGTTATAAACCAGCCAGTTACACTCCCATACAGTTATAAACCAGCCAGTTACACTCCCATACAGTTATAAACCAGTCAGTTACACTCCCATACAGTTATAAACCAGCCAGTTACACTCCCATACAGTTATAAACCAGCCAGTTACACTCCCATACAGTTATAAACCAGCCAGTTACACTCCCATACAGTTATAAACCAGTCAGTTACACTCCCATACAGTTATAAACCAGCCAGTTACACTCCCATACAGTTATAAACCAGCCAGTTACCAAAATAGTTACATTTAAATAAATTAAATTCCAAATCATGTGAATAAATTGTTCTCAGTGTTTACAGACAGAAAATAACATGTTGGTGAACTCGTTATGTATATCTGTGCTGGTTCAGAGTCCCCTAGTGGCCCAGTAGGTCCAGACGGTAGTCCCTCCCAGGTCAGGTCCAGGTCAGAGAATGTGCCTCTGTTTCCTTGGGTTTGTAACTCTGGGGTTCTCTGTCCTGCACTGCCTCACTAACCCAGCACTAACACTGTCTGCTCACCATCAGACACACACACACACATTCTCACTCCTCCTGCCATCCTGGTGAAAAACTCCTCCTGATTGTTATGACGAGGGGACTTTGTCACACTGTATCACAGATCTTCCAGTCTTTTCATCAGACACAGTGTGAATTACAATTTCTCTCTTTCTCCTGTTTGAGTGATTTTATTAGATTATAATCCAGTATAAATCTGTAAGGCCATTATCTCTATATCATATTATTCAGGAAGATATTAGGGTTTGGGTTAGGTGGTGTTTTATATATATCCTCAGATATAGAAATGCAGAAATAATCCCATGTTATATTAATCCTGTCTAAAAAAACAAATAGCTGGAATAATCCTATATTGTATTTATTTATTTATTTATTCATACCACCACCACTATAAACACCATCACCACCACTGTAAACACCATTATCACCACTGTAAACATCACCAACACTGTAAACACCATCACCACCACTGTAAACACCATCACTACCACTGTAGATATCACCACCACCACTGTAAACACCATCACCACCACTGTAAACACCATTATCACCACTGTAAACATCACCAACACTGTAAACACCATCACCACCACTGTAAACACCATCACTACCACTGTAAACATCACCACCACTGTAGATATCACCACCACTGTAGATATCACCACCACTGTAAACATCACCAACACTGTAAACACCATCACCACCACTGTAAACACCATCACTACCACTGTAAACATCACCACCACTGTAGATATCACCACCACTGTAAACACCATCACCACCACTGTAAACACCATCACTACCACTGTAAACATCACCACCACTGTAGATATCACCACCACCACTGTAAATATCACCACCACTATAAACACCACCACTGTAAACACCATTATCACCACTGTAAACACCATCACCACCACTATAAACACCATTAACACCACTGTAAACACCATCTGAACCATTTCCCACCAAAAGCTTCTGAATGTCTCTTGTTTACACTCTGACCTGTGTGTGTTTAGGTTCCCACCGGGCATGGTTGGGGTGGCGCCAGGGGGCCTCCCGGGGGCTCTAGAGGGCATGGTGCCAGGCGGGGTTCCTGTACCCCACTCACTACCATCGGGAACACACCCCTCCCAGGCCCCCTCACCCAACCAGCCATCCAAACACGGAGAGAGCAGAGAACATCTCACAGAGCAATAGCACCACACACACACACACACACACAGCTTTATTCCACACACTGATGTAGCACATACACATCCATAGACAAACGCACAACCTCTTATACACATACACAGCACTGTGCAAAAGTCAGAGACCATCTATTTAACGTCCACTCCAAACAGCCAGAAGGTACAAGTTCAGGAGAAACACCTCCAAAGTTCCATCTTCTGCTTCTGCTTTTCTCTGTAAACAAAGTTAATGCAGTGATGTTGAGGTTCTGGACTCTGGGGTGGTCAGTCCATTATTCTAAGAACACCAGCAGCTTCTTCGTTTGATGTGTCTTGATCTTCTCAGTCATGGGCTTGGGAGCTCCAGATGTTTTCCAGAGGGTCCTGCTTGACCAGCACTTCCAGAGATCTCAAATCTGATGATCATCCACCTCTCAGACATTCAGTTTCAGCGCCCTGGTGTAGATCTCCTACACATAGCATCTTCTCACAGTGGAAGTATGGGAAGAAACTCCTGTGGATGTTCTCCTCTCTCAGAGATCAAAGTCCAGTTTATCTGATGGGAGGGGCAGTGTGGGTGGGTCTAGCGGCTCTTCCAGGTGGTTGTTAGGAGCCCCAGCGTTACCTCCTGATACCGTGGTGGTTTGGAGTGGACCGTCAAAATGAGGTCTCTGATGTTTGAACAGGAACTGAACGCACATACGTGCACAGTGGCAGCCGTTGGCATGGCAACATGCATCCCAGCATCTTTCCAGTGAAAACCACCCACCTTCCGGGACCAAGAGACTATGATCACACACACACACACACACACACTGCAGCTCACTTCTCGGGACCGCTCAACAGAAAAACTTAAAACTCAACGTCTTCTTTTTCTTTTTTCTTTCGTTCTCTTTTTTTTTATTCTCTCCGGAACAAACGGGCGTGGCCTGAACACGAACCACTCCTCCCATCGGACGCCCCGCTTCTCTTTCCCGTCCGCTATTGGCCCAGCTCTGAGAAACTGATAAGGGGGCTACCTGGACCACAAGCCCCGCCCCCTCTGTTAGCTTGAAGTGCTTTTTGTTTTTGTTTATGTTTATGTTTCTCATTCGAGGCTCTTTGTTTGTTTCCAGCTTGAAAAAAAGAGTGATTCAAAGTAAAAGAAGTGGTTATAAGAAATCTACATATATATTTATCGGACATGAAAGGAGAGAGAAAGAGAGAGAGAGAGAGAGAGAGAGAGAGAGAGAGAGCGTTCGCGCACCAGCAGGTGATCCGGTCGTTAACCCTTTCCTGACCTCATCCATCCAGATCCAGTGCGGCAGCGTGACGGACAGTGCAGCTCGAGGACCGCTCACCGAGCTCGCACACTCTTAGCCAAACCGTCGACCAAATCAACCAGACACCCGCAGCCCGAGGTCAGCGCTCCGTCCTG
Source organism: Megaleporinus macrocephalus (assembly GCA_021613375.1). Taxonomy (NCBI): domain Eukaryota; kingdom Metazoa; phylum Chordata; class Actinopteri; order Characiformes; family Anostomidae; genus Megaleporinus; species Megaleporinus macrocephalus. The sequence goes on along the minus strand of CM038715.1, from coordinate 27,350,176 downwards.
TGGACCCAGAGTGGACGGAACCGGTTCTCTGTCCTTTGACTCTTCTCCAGACTCTTCTCTTCTCCAGTTCCACGTCAGCTGCCCACAAACTGGCAGTGACGTCTCTGAACAACACGGACGGACGGATGGACGGACTCTGCGGGACGCTTTTCCAGCCCGTGTGTCCGAGTTGCTGTTATTCCGTCCTCGTTTCTACACCAGAAGCATCAGGAAAGGGTTAAAACGCTCGACGCTGACTTCGTTCCACAATGACTCAGGAAAAAAAACAGACCCAACTTTTTTTGCTTCTCCCCTCCGGAATTTTGTGTGTGCGAGAAAACGTAAAGGACAAGCCGTTAAAATAAAAGAATTGAGGTAGTCTGACTGTTTTCTCCTCCTCCTCCTCCTCTCCTGCTCCTCCTCCTCTCCTCCTGTCCCGTTGTGGTATTTTTATAAGGCTCTCCCGGATTTTTTTGGTGTTTGGAGAAAAAAAAGGATAAAAAATAAGTTTTGCAGTCCTGATAGTTTGTATGGCCTAGATAAACGTTCCTCCTCCTGTAGTCTGACGTGACCCTTCTGCCCCTTTTTCTGTTTCCCCTCCTCCTCCTCCTCTTTTCTTCTCCTCTTCCTCCGTTCTGTTGTTTGTTGGGTTGATGAAGGCCAGATTCTGTGGGCCGTCCTGTTCGTTTAGAGGGGCGCTCCCAGCGGAGGCGCTTCGGGCGGCCGGCAGTGAGACTTTTACTCCTTGTTTTGTTTTTGTTTTTGTTTTTGTTTGTTTTTAGCGTGAGTATTTGTATTTGTTTCTTGTACAAGGTGAACATTTAGCAGTCGGTGCAGTTCAAAAATAAAAGATACACTTCTGAGATCCAGCCCGTGTGGTTTGTTTTGTACCCCTGTGTTTACATGTTTGTTGTTGTTTACTGTTTTGTTTGTGCAGCTAAATAACAAAACAATGACACTACAACGCACAAGCAGGTGCACTAGTGCTGGACCGTGTGGCGTATTTGTCACACTTGTGATAAAATACCATCGCGTTGCCTAACGAGTTTGTAAGTGCCGAGTTTTTAAAGGAGCAGTGTGTAAGCTCTTGTGGTGAGCTTGTGTATTGCGACCTGCTGGAACTGCCCCACTCTACTGCTCCTAGAAGGTATAGAGGCTGTCAGGTGACAGCACAACAGCTCTGATCCTCCAGACGCCTCGTACATCTCAATGTAGCATCACTGCTCGAACACAAACTTATCTCAATTTTTGTTGATTTTCATTTTTCTATAGTATTTAAACACTACAGCTGCTCTTTATATCCCATGGAAGTTTCATGATGAATGGACAAATAGAAATGATCCAAAATCACATGGAAGGGATTCTGGTTCCATTGACTTCCATTGAAAGTAGAGCCGGTTTTTGATCTCTGCTGTAAAGCTAGAGATACTAGATCTTTGGACAGCGACGATATCATGTAACTCGGCGCTCTCACGTCTGCCGTTTGATTCGTTGAACTGAACTAATTTGGAGATGGATTAGCTGAGTAGGTTTGTCTCTACAGGTGCGTGTTTAAGAGCTCTTATCACATCACTGCAGCGTCGCACCTCAGTCCATATGTAGCGACGCAGGGGAGACGTGAAGGAGGAGTAACTGTGAAATATCAATTTAACCAGTTATGCCGTCATATAAGCTGCTCCTTTAACTGAAAAATTATATTAATAAATATAATGATTAGGAATGGTATCCGTATCACCCAGCGCTGTTTCAGAGGCAGGATGTGTCCCCAAATCTTTGAAGATTTATGAGTGCTGGTCTCATTAACAGCCTGTATTGAACAAGAACAGCCACAAGGTGGAGCCTCCATTCTGCAGAGCTCTATATCACCAAGTTAAACACCAACGAGGAAAATTTAGATTCCTGGCTTCATTTCAAAACATGCACACAGAGCACTACTCAGATCAGGATTCAACTCACTGTCCAGTGTATCAGCTCCACTGACCGTACAGGAGCTACACTTACAGACTGTAGTTCATCTGATTCTCTGTATACTTTACTACTCTGTTCTTTAATGATTAGGACCCCCACAGGACCACCACAGAGAAGGTACTATTAGGGAGGTGGATCATTCTCAGCACTGCACTGACACTGACGTGCTGGTGTGAGTGGATCAGACACAGCAGTGCTGCTGGCGTGTTTAAGCACTGTGTCCACTCATTGTCCACTCTATTAGACACTCCTACTACTTGCTGGTCCACCTTGTAGATGTAAAGTCAGAGACAGTTGCTCATCTGCTGCTGCACAGTTTGTGTTCCTCTAGTTCTTCATCAGTGTACACAGGACGCCGCCCACAGGACACTGTTGTCTGGATAGTTTTGGTTGGTGGACGATTTCAGTCCAGCAGCAGCACTGTTGTGTCTGATCCACTCACACCAGCATAAAACACACTAACACACCACCACCACGCCAGTGTCACTGCAGTGCTGAGAATGATCCACCTCCCTAATAGTACCTGCTCTGTGGTGGTCCTGTGGGGGTCCTGATCATTAAAGAACAGAGTAATAAAGTATACAGAGAATCAGATGAACTACAGTCTGTAAGTGTAGCTTCTGTATAGTCAGTGGAGCTGATACACTGGACAGTGAGTGGAGATACAGGGAGGTGGGTTTAATGTTATGGGTGATGAGAGTGTTAATCGCATTAGAATAGTTTTAATTACAGATACTGAACTTCCAGCACTTCTGATAGGCTGAGGGATGCCGGCTGGATAGCTTTTTAGTGCCATCTAAAGGACAGAGTGGGTAATGCAATCATCACAGGTGATTCTATCAGGATAACAGATCGGGATTTAACCTGAGGACCTTGTTCTTTTCTCTGTAGGAGCAAAAAAGTATGTGTGTCAGCAGCTGGATCTTTAAGGATAGAGATCAACGTTCTGAAATGACTTTTAAAGGTCCCACATGTCCCCGCCTTCCACCGATGATAGGCTTCAGCCTCCCCCGTGACCCCGACTAGCGGGATAAAGCGAAAGATAATAGATGGATGGATAATCCTGCATATCTGTTTATTTCTTAGATCTGCAGATATTGACCTTCTGTAAAAACACTTTCAGTAACACACAGAGAACCTGGAGACACTGTTTCAGCTCCTCTGCTTCTAAACTGTGGAGCTCAGTTCAAGTCAAGTTCATTTGTGCAGCGCTTTTTACAACAATGTCAGAAAGCAGCTTTACAGGAGTCTGACGAACCTGAAAACAGGAAGTAGCAGCATGTAGCCCATGTGAGACTGGAGGAAGAAACCTTAGGAGGAACTGGGAGGCTGCTGGACCCACGTACCAAACATACACTCTGTGGTCAGTGAGCTAGCTCCAGCACCAACCTGACATGGGTGGGGGTGTGTGTGTGTGTGTGTGTGTGTGTGTGAGTGAACAGTAACAGTTGAAACAGGCAGGTCATGTGGGCAGCACAGCTCGGAGGAGGAACGTAAGCTTAGAGGTTGGAATTCAGGTGCAGGTTCACTCTGATACTCTGTTTAAAGTGCACTCATGTGCAGGTGGAGCGTTCACACTTGACAAACCACATCAAAGATAATGAACGTATCAGTCTGAACCCAGATCTGCTTATATCCTAAATTAAAAGAGTTCGCTCTAGAGCGATAGTAACCGAACCTCCTCCTGGAGATCTACCTTCTTACACCTCCAAACCAAAACCCACCTTCATCTAACACTGCTTTCACTCAGTAAATCCAGATTAAGGCAGTGCATGAACAACAGAGTGGAGGAGATGGAGGCAATATGTAAAGAACAGAGTGGAGGAGCTCTGTACTGGTTATTATTAAGGGGGAGAAAGGCAGGAGGAGCTCTGTACTGGTTATTATTAAGGGGAAAAAGGCAGGAGGAGCTCTGTACTGGTTATTATTAAGGGGAGAAAGGCAGGAGGAGCTCTGTACTGGTTTATTTAAGGTGGAGAACGACTGCAGGAGGAGCTCTGTACTGGTTATTATTAAGGGGAGAAAGGCAGGAGGAGCTCTGTACTGGTTATTATAAAGGGGAGAAAGGCAGGAGGGGCTCTGTACTGGTTATTATTAAGGTGGAGAAAGGCAGGAGGAGCTCTGTACTGGTTTATTTAAGGTGGAGAACGACTGCAGGAGGAGCTCTGTACTGGTTATTATTAAGGGGAGAAAGGCAGGAGGAGCTCTGTACTGGTTTATTTAAGGTGGAGAACGACTGCAGGAGGAGCTCTGTACTGGTTATTATTAAGGGGAGAAAGGCAGGAGGAGCTCTGTACTGGTTATTATAAAGGGGAGAAAGGCAGGAGGGGCTCTGTACTGGTTATTATTAAGGTGGAGAAAGGCAGGAGGAGCTCTGTACTGGTTTATTTAAGGTGGAGAACGACTGCAGGAGGAGCTCTGTACTGGTTATTATTAAGGGGAGAAAGGCAGGAGGAGCTCTGTACTGGTTATTATTAAGGTGGAGAAAGGCAGGAGGAGCTCTGTACCAGTTATTATTAAGGGGAGAAAGGCAGGAGGAGCTCTGTACTGGTTATTATTAAGGGGAGAAAGGCAGGAGGAGCTCTGTACTGGTTATTATTAAGGGGGAGAAAGGCAGGAGGAGCTCTGTACTGGTTATTATAAAGGGGAGAAAGGCAGGAGGAGCTCTGTACTGGTTATTATTAAGGGGAGAAAGGCAGGAGGAGCTCTGTACCGGTTATTATTAAGGTGGAGAAAGGCAGGAGGAGCTCTGTACTGGTTATTATTAAGGGGAGAAAGGCAGGAGGAGCTCTGTACTGGTTGTTATTAAGGGGAGAAAGGCAGGAGGAGCTCTGTACTGGTTATTATTAAGGTGGAGAAAGGCAGGAGGAGCTCTGTACTGGTTATTATTAAGGGGAGAAAGGCAGGAGGAGCTCTGTACTGGTTATTATTAAGGGGAGAAAGGCAGGAGGAGCTCTGTACTGGTTATTATTATGGTGGAGAAAGGCAGGAGGAGCTCTGTACTGGTTATTATTAAGGGGAGAAAGGCAGGAGGAGCTCTGTACTGGTTATTATTATGGTGGAGAAAGGCAGGAGGAGCTCTGTACTGGTTATTATTAAGGGGAGAAAGGCAGGAGGAGCTCTGTACTGGTTATTATTATGGTGGAGAAAGGCAGGAGGAGCTCTGTACTGGTTATTATTAAGGGGAGAAAGGCAGGAGGAGCTCTGTACTGGTTATTATTATGGTGGAGAAAGGCAGGAGGAGCTCTGTACTGGTTATTATTAAGGGGAGAAAGGCAGGAGGAGCTGTGGATGCCACTCTAGTGGTTGAGTAATCAGAACAGAGTAGGCGAGCTGACCAATCAGAGCAAACAGAGCATTTCAGACAGAGTGGATACAGACGTACAGTATGGGGATCATATTGTGTTATTATAGTAGAACCCAAACTGGTTCTCCACCCAATATAAACAACCCCCCCTCCAACCCCCCACATGTGGGCTGTAAAAGTTCTGAGAATCACAAAGAGCCGGACACAGGAGGAAGTGTGTGTGTAGTTTAATGTTATAGCACACTCGGTAGAAGCTGTGTGTATCTGCAGTCCCGTACCCTCCCGTCCAGGACCCTCCCGCCCCCCCACAGAGAAGCACCTAAAGTTGTAACATCAAAAGAAATGAGGTACTAGATCAACACACATTATACATGTCAGTAAATGTACACACATGGGGGATCTTGTCATTCCTCACAGCAGGAGTACACGCCTGTGTGCAGCGGAAAGGGTCACCGGGGGGGTGGGTGGACGGTAAACGAGAGTAAACAGAAAGAAACAGGGGGGGGGGGGGGGGGGGGGGGGGGTGTTAACGGGAGAAAAGATGAAGAGAGAGCAAAGACGTAAAATTACTCAGCACTCCTAACAAATAAATACAGTCAGTCCTTAAAAAACAAACCTGGATGCTGGAGGAGGGCGGGGGGGCGAGGAGGGCGGGGTAGTGAGGGGGATAATAGAGGGCGGGGGGGGGGAGGGTGAAGGGGGATAACAGATAGAGATCACACTCACAAGAAAAGCTTCCATTCTAACTTCCTTTAAGTACATATGTGTGTGTGTTTGTTTTTCTTTAGTGTGCGCTGCTGTAACACAACATGCTAAACACGCTCGTCTCGTCTCGACATCCACAGCTAAATCTGAAGTCAAACCAAAAACCTCTGCTTCTTCTTCCCAAAGGTGAATCAATTAAAACTTTAAATCTGAATAAAACAAAAACTTTTTTTTAAACTAACTCTTTTTGGAAAAATGTGCTTCTGCAAGTGCCAATAATAAACTTCTATAAACTTCATATCTGCTTCAATGATGCTGGTATTTCTTTCAGCTGTTCTTTTCTTTATTATATATATATTTACTTTAAAGAACTGCATGCATTACAACTGCACTGATGTGTAAGTATTTATATATATATATATATATATATATATATATTATTATTTTTTTTTTTTTTTAACATATAGGGGTTTCATTAAAGATGAAGGATTTAGACTCAATCCCATTAGCATTGGGGTTTGGGGGTCTGTGGTTCTAGTGTTGTGTTATGAGAAATGAAGGGGGGGCGCGGTGTAGAAATGACCATCGGTAAAAAAAAAAAAAAAAAAAACCTACAGTTTCCTTAGTGAGTGTGTTTGTGTGTCGGTGTGAAATGGCTGGAGGACCTTTCCTCTCTGACGTGAAAATAAACGGTGTGTCCATTTCTGAGAGCTTTCATCCCCCGCGGTACGTCTCGTCCTCACTCGTCTTCTTCATCCTCCTCTTCCTCGCCGTCGGACAGCGTGGGGCAGGGTCGGATCTGCCTGTATCCGTCCAGCCACTTCTCCACCATCTGAGTGACCAGTGGATGGTTTCTCCGCCTGCAGCTCTTCTGCATGGCGGCCAGCATCCCACCGTCCGTCACGCAGCAGTCCAACCACTCCCTCAACAGCTTCTCCTGCTGCTCCTCGTTACCCATCTGCAACAAAAACATTCACAATAAAGGTCACACACACACACACACACACACACACACACACACACACACACACACACACACACACACACACACACACACACACACACACACACACACACACACACACACACACACACACACACACACACACACACACACACACACACAAAATCAACATATAGTAGCCTGGGAGGATTTGGAGCCCTCTCTGGTGGAAACGTATAACTGCATGTTGAGACCACTTCCTCCAGAGGATGAATCTGAAGACTGGTAGAGAATTTAGGTAAAGGTCGTGTCCTCTGAGGATGTGAGTGAATTATCTACCATCATCATCAGATCTTCATCAGTATGGTGCCACTAAACATGTGATCTAAACATGCTGCATTATTACAGATGATCGACATCTGATAACCGTAAGGTAACAAAACAGACTGTTTCTACTTTACTGTCACAGGAGTGTGGCGGGAGAGGATAAGCGAGTGTCATGGGGGGGGAAGGGTCCGGTGGGACCTAAGGGAGTGTGTGGGGGTAAGGGAGTGTGGTGTGGGTGTAAGGGAGTGTGGTGTGGGGTTAAGGGAGTGTGGTGGGGGAGCAAGGGTGTGTGGATAAGGGAGTGTGGGAGGGGGTTAAGAAAGTGGTGGAAGGGGGCAAGAGAAAGCAGAGAGGGGGCAAGAGAAAGCAGAGAGAGGGCAAGAGAAAGTGGTGGGAGGGGGCAAGAGGGAGTGGTGGCAGAGGGGGGGGGGCAAGAGGGAGCAGTGAGAGGGGGGCAAGGGAATGTGGCAGGGGGTTAAGGCAGCAGTTGGAGGAGGTTAAGAGCAATGTGGTTTGGGTGGGGTTAGGCTTGGGGGGCAGTGAGGGAGCGTTGTGGGGGTTACAGTGTAGGGGTTTATACACCATGACGTACCTCCTGTGCTGACAGGAAGTGGATGTGCAGCAGTTTCCTCTCGCTGTCCACCAGTGGGAGAAAGGTAACTGTGACGTCATCATCCGTGTTGAGGTTGGCGCCCGCGCCGCGATTGTCGTAGCCGTCGGTCTCCATGGCGACCAGCGCAGAAAAGTGACCCCTCGTGTAACCAAGGGCAATAGGGCTTTTCCAGCAAAAGCTCTGTTCCCATAGCAACGGTAAGTACACACCTAGCACATACACAAACAAAAAAATATACACAAATAAATCAGATTTTGAACTGATTAACAAACGACCTTTAAAGAACTCACTCTGCTTTTCCCTTTCAATTGATTTCCTTCCTTTATTTACCAAAACCAGTGATTTCCACCGTCGCTCATCTCTTACCAGTAAACGGGCTCCGCCTCCGAGGAAGATATATGTAAATAAGCTCTGTTCTGACTGGCTAAAAAAACTTTTAACTTCTTTTTGAATTTCAGCGTGAGAAGGCAGGGCTAAACAACAGCAGGCTGAATAGACAGGCTATGATGTCATAAAAACAATGAAATCAAAAACAAATTAGGTCCACCTCCCTGTATCTCCACTCACTGTCCAGTGTATCAGCTCCACTGACCATATAGGAGCTACACTTACAGACTGTAGTTCATCTGATTCTCTGTATACTTTATTACTCTGTTCCTTAATGATCAGGACCCCCACTGGACCACCACAGAGTAGCTACTCTTAGGGCGGTGGGTCATTCTCAGCACTGCAGGGACACTGACATGGTGGTGGTGTGTTCGTGTGTGTTGTGCTGGTGTGAGATACAGTATTATATCATCACCATCCAATAAAAAAAAACATCTCTCCAAAATTGCAGCTTTACAGGAGAGTCCAGAAACGTACTTAACTTTCAGTGGAGATTTAAACAGAACCAGAACCTTTTCTAAGCGGTTTGGAGCAGCTCTACCGGTCCGTTCAGCAGGAGATCACACAGTGACACAGTGTCACACAGTGTAAACAGCCACCGGCGTGTTCAAAGGATGTAGAAAACTTAAACTCGACAAAAATGGAGAAGCATGTGTTTCATTGGACAGTGACGATATCCTGAACTACTGAATCAGTGTTCTGCTGTTGCTGCTCTTCTCTCAGCTGTAGGGCTTCAGGGTCACAGCTGGAATCACTCTACACAGCCGGGAGGAGCAGCTGGCCGTGTATCACTCTGAGCTCTAATGCATTAGTCCAGCCCATAAACACACATCTGCAGCTCAGACACTCTCACATACCAGCACTCCTCTCTCTCGCTCTCCCTCTCTCCATCTCTTTCTCTCCCTGTCTACCTTTCCCTAGCCGTCTCCTTCTCTCTCTCTCTCTCTCTCTTCTGTAAATCTCACTCTCCCTTTCCCCATCTCTCTCTCCCTACCCGTCTCCCTCTTCCCATCTCTCTCTCCCTACCCGTCTCCCTCTTCCCATCTCTCTCTCCCTACCCGTCTCCCTCTCCCATCTCTCTCTCCCTACCCCTCTCCCTCTCCCCATCTCTCTCTCCCTACCCGTCTCCCTCTCCCCATCTCTTTCTCTCCCTGTCTACCTTTCCCTAGCCGTCTCCTTCTCTCTCTCTCTCTCTCTTCTGTAAATCTCACTCTCCCTTTCCCCATCTCTCTCTCCCTACCCGTCTCCCTCTTCCCATCTCTCTCCCCCTACCCGTCTCCCTCTCCCATCTCTCTCTCCCTACCCGTCTCCCTCTCCCCATCTCTCTCTCCCTACCCGTCTCCCTCTCCCCATCTCTCTCTCCCTACCCGTCTCCCTCTCCCCATCTCTCTCTCCCTACCCGTCTCCCTCTCCCATCTCTCTCTCCCTACCCGTCTCCCTCTCCCCATCTCTCTCTCCCTACCCGTCTCCCTCTCCCCATCTCTTTCTCTCCCTGTCTACCTTTCCCTAGCCGTCTCCTTCTCTCTCTCTCTCTCTTCTGTAAATCTCACTCTCCCTTTCCCCATCTCTCTCCCTACCCGTCTCCCTCTTCCCATCTCTCTCCCCCTACCCGTCTCCCTCTCCCCTCTCTCTCTCCCTACCCCTCTCCCTCTCCCCATCTCTCTCTCCCTACCCGTCTCCCTCTCCCCATCTCTCTCTCCCTACCCGTCTCCCTCTCCCCATCTCTCTCTCCCTACCCGTCTCCCTCTCCCCATCTCTCTCTCCCTACCCGTCTCCCTCTCCCCATCTCTCTCTCCCTACCCGTCTCCCTCTCCCCATCTCTCTCTCCCTACCCGTCTCCCTCTCCCCATCTCTTTCTCTCCCTGTCTACCTTTCCCTAGCCGTCTCCTTCTCTCTCTCTCTCTCTTCTGTAAATCTCACTCTCCCTTTCCCCATCTCTCTCTCCCTACCCGTCTCCCTCTTCCCATCTCTCTCCCTACCCGTCTCCCTCTCCCCATCTCTCTCTCCCTACCCGTCTCCCTCTCCCCATCTCTCTCTCCCTACCCGTCTCCCTCACCCCATCTCTCTCTCCCTACCCGTCTCCCTCTCCCCATCTCTCTCTCCCTACCCGTCTCCCTCTCCCCATCTCTCTCTCCCTACCCGTCTCCCTCTCCCCATCTCTCTCTCCCTACCCGTCTCCCTCTCCCCATCTCTCTCTCCCTACCCGTCTCCCTCTCCCCATCTCTCTCTCCCTACCCGTCTCCCTCTCCCCATCTCTCTCTCCCTACCCGTCTCCCTCTCCCCATCTCTCTCTCCCTACCCGTCTCCCTCTCCCCATCTCTCTCTCCCTACCCGTCTCCCTCTCCCCATCTCTCTCTCCCTACCCGTCTCCCTCTCCCCATCTCTCTCTCCCTACCCGTCTCCCTCTCCCCATCTCTCTCTCCCTACCCGTCTCCCTCTCCCCATCTCTCTCTTCCTACCCGTCTCCCTCTCCCCATCTCTCTCTCCCTACCCGTCTCCCTCTCCCCATCTCTCTCCCTACCCGTCTCCCTCTCCCCATCTCTCTCCCTACCCGTCTCCCTCTCCCCATCTCTCTCTCCCTACCCGTCTCCCTCTCCCCATCTCTCTCTCCCTACCCGTCTCCCTCTCCCCATCTCTCTCCCCCTACCCGTCTCCCTCTCCCCATCTCTCTCCCCCTACCCGTCTCCCTCTCCCCATCTCTCTCCCCCTACCCGTCTCCCTCTCCCCATCTCTCTCCCCCTACCCGTCTCCCTCTTCCCATCTCTCTCTCCCTACCCGTCTCCCTCTTCCCATCTCTCTCTCCCTACCCGTCTCCCTCTCCCCATCTCTCTCTCCCTACCCGTCTCCCTCTCCCCATCTCTCTCTCCCTACCCGTCTCCCTCTCCCCATCTCTCTCTCCCTACCCGTCTCCCTCTCCCCATCTCTCTCTCCCTACCCGTCTCTCTCTCCCCATCTCTCTCTCCCTACCCGTCTCCCTCTCCCCATCTCTCTCTCCCTACCCGTCTCCCTCTCTCTTTTTACCTGTCTTTACCTGTCTCCATACCTGTCCCCGTCTCCTCATCTCCCCATCTCTCTCTTTACCTGTCTCACTCTCCCTCTCCCTACCAGTCCCCCTCTCCCCATCTCTCTCTCCCTACCCATCTCTCTCACCCCATTTCTCTCCTCATACAACATCAACATCAGTGAAAGCAGAATCGGTTCACTCAGCAGAGCTCGTCCCGTCAGCGGGCAGTGAAGAAGCGCTGAGCTGGAATCAATTCTGTTGACGTCAGAGTGAGTTGGTGACGGGAGAGATCTTTAACCCGCCCGGCAGGAACACAGCACTGCTCCAACCTGATGCAATCCAGACTACTCTTAATAACAGTCATAAACTCCCACACTAATAATTATTAAACACGCTGCTACTAGTTATCATACATAAACTACCACTAATAACTAATATAATAATAATAATAATACAAAGTACTGAGAAGAAACGAGAGGATTAATAACATTACAGCTGTCATGTTACATGTGATGAGTGTATCACTGTTACAAAACAATAGGACACGTTCAATTGTTCAAACAATTGAACATGGCAGCGGGACCAATAGAAATGCTCCAAAATGGCTTGGAAACCATTCCTGCTTCACTGACTGAAAGAGAAGACTGTTTTTGTCCTCTCCTGTAAAGTGGCGATGTTAGAAACACCTGTTCTTCTTTGGACAGTGAGGATGAACAGGTAGACTGAAGAAGCCTGTTTGGACAGGAAGCTCACCTTGAAAGCGAGTGTATCCTAACGTCTCTCCACGGAAACTCTTGTAATACTTCACTCCGTAAACTATGATGGGCCGACGGAGGATGTGTGCAAGGACGAATATGTGGGTCTGCTCCAAACTCGCTCCCGGCTAGACGGAAAAACAGACAACACACAACAGAAAAGACAAGAATCCAGTCAGTAAAGCCTCCACACACAGTCTGACGCCTGAAGACACATTCCATCCATCCCTCCATCCATTAACTTCTGCTTTATCCCACTAGTCAGTAGGGGTGTGCCATATCGTATCGTACCCAATAATATCGCCAACATACCCTGAAATATCGTGCCATATCACCCACCTCTAATTATCACATCAGGGTACTACTTTTTCCTGTAGAAAAATGTAAACTTTTCTCATTTCCCATTATATATCTACTATAGACTATCTGTCCAGTGTCATTCACTTTACTTCAGTCCTGGATATATGGAGATATTTGGAGTGCATTATTTAATATCGTGATATTCTGGATCATTGATTTCTGTTACAATCTGATGAAAATTCTTGTATTTGATATGCCACACCCCTATCTCAGTTAGTGGTGTGCCATATCATATAGTATGCAATAATAAAATTTAATTTTCATTTTGTTGCAGTAGTGTATTCTTGAAATATTTTTTTTTCCAATGTTTTGTCATATCACCAAGATTATGGTTATCGCAAAAATACCAAGAAATATTGTGATATTATTGTAGGCGATATCGCCCACCCCTACTAGTCAGTCCATCACATGGCCAACACACACACACACATACACACACACACACACAGTTTAGAGTGAGTGATCAACAGAGATCAAACAGAGTGAATTTATCTTCAGCGTTCATTCTCAGAGCACCTCAGTCCGTATGAAGAGCAGTTGTTGTTCTCCAAACTATTGTTAAAGGTGCCATGAACTGCATTTCAGTAATTATTCAGTATCTAAATTGTTCTGATGTTCTACAAGGTAGGTATGTGTGTATTTGGTCACCCACATGTGGTTCTACACCCATTTACACTCTTTGATCCGCTCCTAGAATCAAACACAGTTTCTCTTGGTTGTTCAGCTTATGAATAATTAATGCGCTCTGCTCTGATTGGCTGGCGGTGATGATCACACAGAAGCAACACAGACCAAACAAAATGAGCCTCTGTGTAAATAAGCTCCGCCCACATGCTATTAAATTAGCTATGCTAGATACTTGGAGCTGCTAGTAGTATTGTTACCTACACTAGCTACTCTCTTTCATCTGGACATCAAACACAAAGTACTGTGAGCATTCGTGAGGTCAGGTACTGATGTAGAACATTGCTGTGAGGAGTTGATTGAACAGTAGTGACCTGGCTGCTCCAGACTGTCCAATTGTATTGACTATATAGGCTGTGTGCACAACTGAACTCCTGTCTGAATTCACCAATTAGAAGGTCTGTCTGGACCTTCAGCGTATCTGTACGACACTGTTCATGTCTACATGCTGGTGATGGGTGGTGGGTGTAGTTGTACCTGGCTGGCGAGCGACAGAATGAAGGCCCAGTCCTCCTGCCACTGCTCCTCTCTGAGGGAGAAATGGAGGCCAAAACTCTGCGAGTACCACGACTCCCACTCTTTCCACCGAGTGTAGAACCTGCAACGCAAACATGTGACTGTAAACCACCACTCAGTCATCATATATCATATATTACTACATATAACCAGCTCTGCTTGAAGACACACACAGAGACTAATGCACCCTCAAAGGCACATGACTGTCCTCAAAGCAACATCATGTGAGATTTTATCTTAAAATAAGCTGAAAACAATTCTGACAGAACTCTGATTTACAATGAGGAGATCATTGTCTCTGTTATTCCTGCTCCGGGTCTGGAACGCTGGCTATAGCGCTGAGTAACTGGGGGAAGTGAGTATGAGACCCTCTTGCCAGAACTGAGTAACACTTTACAGCACCAACTATTTCAACAACTCTGGACCTTCAGCAGCTGCAAGAAGAAGCATCAGCTCAGTATACCCAGCCCGGACATCACGGCAGAGACGGAGAGGAGACTATGTCAAAGAAATAAGAGATACAGAGAAAAAGAAAGAGAGAGAGCAAGAAAGAAAGAGATCGAGAGAGAGATAGCGAAGGAGAGTGCGAGAGAGAGAGTGTGAGTGAGAGTGACCAAGCAAGCGAGTGAAGGAGAGAGAGAGGTAGATAGAGATAGAGGCAGAGAGACAGAGAGAGAGACAGAGAGAGAGAGCGAGAGAGAGACAGAGAGAGAGGACAGTAAATCTGACTTTTACTGGTTGGTGAGAACTAAAAGAGATAGAGGACGCTGGACAGTCTCACAGCTAACAGGAAACACCCACAGTAGAGTCTTCCATCCCTGATGGCAGTGTTTATGGAAGACTGAGGTTAAAACCTTATCCGTGTCCCTGTCTCACTGAGCTCTTCCAGCTTTTCCAGAAGTCAGAAGTCAGAAGTCCTGTTTCAGCTGAAACGTTTGGTCAGTGTTTGTCTGTCTTACCAAACAAGCCATGAAGGTTTGAATAAACACCTGTCATACTACTTGACCACGCGGTGTCTCTCGGCGATTCAGATTCTGTACCTTCAGCTCATCGACTAATGTTCATTCTGTGGTGTAAAAGTGAATTACACTCTGCAACTGTAGGGGGAGCACTAGAGCACAACATAGCAGTTTTTACATAGGCCTGAGGTCAGGCCCAGTTCTGCACCTTTAACACTCTTTAGAACTTACACAGCAGACACATTCCCCACTAAACAGCCTGTATGGAGTCAGTAAGCTCATTACGGATATTACACACCAGCAAATACTTCCACAGTCACTGGACTCGAGTCTCACGATGATGAAACAAACAGTGTAGTAGGTGCATATATAATAAACACAAGTGGAAGAAAGCAGTAAACTGATGTCACGTTGACACGACACGACTTTAGCCTGATTGTTAGTCGCGACTGTTTTTTGTAGGCCGCTGACAGAAACCTCTGCTCAGAGGAGAATTGGAGATCACTCAGCACCTTCTCTGCGGGCCACGTGACAGTCAAGGAGGAGTACACCAACAGTAAACAACGGCTGCAAGCGGTTCTCGCTCTACTTAAGGACTTAAGAAATGGAGGAACATTTGATAGAGCTTTGGCGAGAGTACCATCAGCGCATAACAACTCGTACTGCTCGTTTGTTGACGTCCGATTGGAAAAAGCGCATGTTCTACGTGGTGTCGCTAGTTCTCACACGAGTCTAGTTCTCACACAAGTCTAGTTCTCACACAAGTCTAGTTCTCACATGAGTCTAGTTCTCATGTTTTTGGACTGCAGCCAGATGAGTGGGCGGTTCTCCAGGGTGAAAGTCGTGTAATTGGTGACCCTGTGTCGCCGATCAGTCATGTAGTGTGAAAGCCACAACACCTGAAAGACCACTACCTTCCACAGAGCAGCGCTGAGTAATGTCTGTTCATCTGTTGGAGATGCAGCTACGATTTTGGCGTGTATGCCGACAAAATTATCTATTTTAATTTCAATTAGATTTCGAAATAAGAAATTTGGAGATTGTTTTGTGATACTGTATCAATTCTCAAAAACAAAGTACCGATACACAGATTCCTGGCAGACAGTGAAACATTATGTGTTGTGTTTAAACCTCTGACAACTAGATAGCAGTGTTGTAATACATGTTCAGCTCCACTCCAACATTAACAAGCAGCATAAGGGTGCAGTGCTAGTGTTAGTATTGGCAAACCTGTTTATATAGTGGTGTGATTCAATAGTAGGATTTGAAAAATCACAATATATACATCACTTTGCTTGCAGTATTAATATATTGAATTACTATACATAAAAAACTGCAGGCTGTTATTTATCAAATCTAGTTATTATCGAATAAGACAACAACACTACTGCGAGTGATTCCGAACGTTTGGAACACTAGAAGTATGTGTGCTCGTGTTCTGACCAGTGTGAGCAGTCGTGCAGGCTGTCGTGCAGTGTTTTGCGGAGGACAGAGTCTTTGTCGTAGATGCCCCAGGTGGCCTGTAGCACTGAGTCCAGCAGGCAGTCTCCGGCCGTCCGGTTCCACAGAGCATACAGACGACTGTCCAGACGAGTGCCCAGTTCCAGAGACCAGTTAATCACCGCAGACTCCTCCTCCAGCTCTGCACACAGACACAGAGACCTTAATTTTAGTTACTATGTTCTGTGGAATTCTATCCCTGAAGACCAGCGAGCATGTACCTCCATTTTGGAAATTTACAGTGTGCGCACATTTTATTTATTTTTTAGTAAAGGATATGTTTGGTCTCTCCTGTAAAGGTCTTTGAAGTTTGTTTGGACAGTGATGATATAAATATATACACTTTGCTTACAAATCATATGTAAACAATATGCAAATTTCACAGTATGACACATACCCTTATTTGTACATCACAACCCCCCGGTTTGGTAATTCCAAAAGTTGTACAGTCTCCATTTTTAGGAAACACATCACTACACACTTCATTTTCTCACCAGCAAAACATTCAACATCACTGCTCATAACACCAGTTAATAAAAGTCTATAAGATCACACCTCAGAACAGAACCAACTGACTGATTCACAGCCAGATCTTGTGTTTGAGACATTTAGCCTCTCTCATTCATTTAAAACCAGAGGAGACGCATCTTATACACAAATCAAAGCAAACTGCGGACTCTAAAAGCAAATGGTGGTAGAGCCCACAAGTGAGCTGTGGTGGACCCCAGGAGCAAAATGATGGTAGACCCCAGAAGCAAAATGATGGTAGACCCCAAGAAGCAAAATGATGGTAGACCCCATAAGTCAAAAGGGGTGGACCCCACATTGGACTGGAGGTGAACTGAGAGAGACTGATTCTTCATTAATGGGTGAGTCTAGCTGAAGTATTACCATCAGCACAGGAAACTAGTACTGAGGTATATAATCCACACGGCTGCTAATCATTATTGTACTGGAGTGCAAAACTGGCGCAGGTCCAATAGGAGTGTGTGAGGATTATCTGCTTCCTCCAGTCCAGACTTGCTCTCCACTTCCAATTTCAAACAGGTTTGTCTAATCAATCACCTAACGCAGGCTAATAAACCAGCAGGACAGGGCGTCGCTCCAGAGCTGCTTTATACTTCCACAGTCGTTACTTTCAGGAATATTATAGATTGAGGTAAATACAGAAAACATATATACACACACACAGACACACACAGACACACAAACAGACATACACAGAGTAACAGAGTATATAAAGCACTCCACATGTTTCATCAGCAGTTCTCGTGTGTTATTACCGTAAATGATTGTTAGGTCTGTTGTTAAGGTTCTGTTTTGTTACAGGCCTCATTGTTCTGGTTGCTATGATCCTGTTTGGTTGCTAGGTTTACCTTTTTGTACGTCACGGTCAAGAACTTCATCAAACAGCTTCTCTTGAACTGCAGGAGGCAAATCTTCAATGTCTGGAACAAAAACAAACAATTAAACATACAAATAACTCACAAACAAATCAAACATAAACAGAATAATGTACATAAACAGAAACACAAACAACAAAAGAAATAAATATTATTGACTGTATACGGGGGATATATAAATGATATATAAATGGAGAAGGTGTAAACAGATGGAGGGGTAATTATATACATTGGGGGCATATATGTATGGGCATACATGCATTGGGGCGCATACACACATGGAAGTCACACACATAAGCGTTTGTACATATGTGTGGGTTGTACATACGTGGGGGTGCATATTATATACAGGTGGGGGTCGTATACACATGGGGTTGCATATATACACGTCGGGGTGCATATACACATTGGGGTGCATATGCACACGGGGGCTCCCATACACATCAGGGTGCATATACACACATGGCATCGTATACACATAGGGGCGCATATACACACACATGTGGGGTCGTATACACGTCGGGGTGCATATATACATGTGGGGTCGTATACACATCGGGGTGCATATATACATGTGGTGGTCGTATACAGATGGGTGTGCATATACATGTCGGGAGGATATTCGTGTGGGGGTCATATACACCTGGTGCACATATATACACACATGGAGTGCATACACACCTGAGCGCCATAAATATATATACACATGGGGGCGCATATACCCACGTGGGGGCGCAGACAATACCTGTTGGATATTGTTACTCCCATTTTAAGATGGGTAACTGGATATGCTGGTAACCTGAATCACTGGTTACTGATTGGTCAGGAATACAGCCTCTAATTGGTTGACAAGTCACGACGAGTCATATCTCCTCATATTTGCTTAAGTTATTTGTTTAAAAAGAAAAAAAGAGGAAACTGAACTGAAGGTTAACCTGAAAACTGTACCTGTGAAACTGCTGCCTGCGTCACTGCATCACTATTGTTTCCGCATGGAAGTTGTGTAAACTGTGTAAACTGTTGAGACCTACCTATCGGAGACTGTAATCAGACTGCAGGCAAATCAGATCTGTCTGCACTGTTATTTACAAGTGATCAGATCAGGCTGCTGATGTGTCAACAAGAGCCTCACTTGCTATGCAGCCACGCAGGTGATGCTAAACTCAAACGCAGATCATCATCTCATCCTCCAAACGACCACAGACTGTTCTCGTCTCGCCGCGCGAGTAGAAACTCTCTGGTGTAAGGTGCACCTCCGTCACTCTGGATTCCACATCACTGTTGTTTGTCACACTGTGACACAGAATACGCTCTGAAATCCGATCTGGGTGTCTGGAGTGTCCAGACTGGGACGGATTGGTAGAACTCTGATTGAAACTACATTTCAAACCACCTCCAAATCTGGTTTGGACCAGATTCACAAACATCTAATGTCTGCATATTTGATGTAGATCCTTTGGGACACCAAGTCTGAACAAGGCCTTAGAGAAGCTATACTGTACTATACAATATAGATCAGAAAGGATAAATCCAAATACTGTCAACACCCGCCCTCTTCTCATTGGACAGGTGCGCCGCGTGGGCCGTTTCATTTGCATAAAGTTCGTCTCGGCTCAACTTTTCGGCGCACGCCATCCCCAGAACTCAATGAGCCAGACCTATGATGCACCGCGTGGCCAACACCTTCCATTGAAAATTAATGGGATACACAATCATGCACATATATACGTATACAGACGTTTGGGTTCTCCTGGTTATTTCCCATGTATGTGTTGATGTTCCACAGAGACGCGCACTAATAAACACTGTAGTAACACGTACGTACCAGTTTTAGCACGTTTGACCTTTGTTTCAATACGTTACAGTAAAACCACATTAAAACATTCTGTGGCCACGTAGCATGTCTCAGTAGTGAGCGCTCACGAGAGCCCAGTGTTGACCTGAGCTCGGTTACCCAGACGGTACTGTATATGTGTATCTATAGGCGCGGTGTAAGGCGGTCCTGCACTGCTGCTGGTAAAGAGATACGCGGGTATGTGTTCACTAAAGTCAGCACTGAAACACACACGCCAGACATCCTGCCAACATCATCATCTTCACCTCTATTAATAAACACCCCCCCCAATTAAAGAGGCTTAATCCAAACGTCCACTACAGGAAATACCAGGAATGATGTTTACCCAGTGTGGTCTCGGACTTGTGGACCCCACTGTACGTTATGTGCATGCATGACCTCAGTAGTTAAACGTACCTGCTGGTAGAGTGAAGGTGACGAGATCTGTGAGGAAGTAACAGGCGAAGTCTCCTTTGCGCTGGTGCAGAGAGGCGGCGATTTCTCTGCGGATCTGCTCCGTCAGCTCGGGACACACCATCGCGGGGATGCACTTCACCGCCTGCTGAGACACCTGGAGTACCAGAGGACACACTAGAGGTCAAACAGAGGTCACACACAGCTCACTGGGAGTCTTACAGCTGGATAGCGAATGGGTTCAGGGACAAAAAGATAAGGCATGAATTTTGAAGAAGCATCATCTGATGAGAGAAACATCGTACCAAGTGTTAAAGGCTGAGAACCAGCTCATATATAAAATGTTTGAGATCTAAACTTGTGATTTTTAGAACCTGAAGCTGAGGAGATGCAAAAATCCACCATGAACTACTTTGAGAAAGGAGAGCTGGTTTTTGGATGTGAGCTGATGTTCTCATGTTTTCCTGACCTGATAAAAAGTTTGGCAAGCTCTTTAGCATGCCGTGTAGGCAAGACTGCCCAAGAATGTTGCAGATGAAAATGCCTAAAAGAAAAAAACTGACTACAAGTAACATTTACAAGCTGTGATAACGCCCAGAACAAGTGTTACTAAGGGCAACACGTAGCTATTAATATGATCATCTTTTAAAAACTAATTAAATATAAAATATCTGTATTAATATTTCCAGATTGAATGTTCACTTTTAATGTTTTCACTTTCAGTCAAGAAATCATGCACGAGTCCATGAAATGTTTACCGTGTGCATCACAAGGGGATGTAAATACAACCTAATGAACTTGTTAAGCCTTAACTAACTCATAAGAGGCAGCCCGACCACAGCACCCAGGGAGCAGTCAGTGGTCAGGTGCCTTGCTCAAGTCGTGTCCTGATGGTTCATGGGCTCGAACCGGCAACCTTCCCCTCACAAGGCTGGTTCTCTAACCTCCAGCCCACGACTGCCCCTCATTTACACTAGGAGGTCATTTGTTGGGTAGGTCTGTTGTTTAGAAATGATCAGCCTTGTGGCTTAAAAACAGATATTAAATCTACATTTTCACAAATACTGAAGTTCCACATATCATAATAATCATCTCAACAACGCTTGACCGACTATAACAAATGACCAGTAAATAATTTAAGGCCAGCTGGTCTGCACTATTCCTTCATCGCGTATTAGTGATAAGCATGAACAAGTATTAGTTCATATAATGCAGCAGACAGACAGCCGTGTAACGTCAATCCATTGTAATCTGTTCCCTCCTGCTGTGTGTGTCCTCTCATCACAGCACATCCTCTCTATTAGCTCACAGCTAGTGAGGGTCACACCTCCACCAATCAGAGCCCAGCGCTCCAGTAATCCAGTCCAGTAAATCCTTCATTGATGGCAGCACACTGAATCAACCACAGATACACTCCTACACAGAATACTGACCCCACGTCATGTACAGTCACAACTCCTACACCACATACTGACCCCACATCATATACAGTCACAACTCCTACACCACATACTGACCCCACATCATATACAGTCACAACTCCTACACCACATACTGACCCCACATCATATACAGTCACAACTCCTACACCACATACTGACCCCACATCATATACAGTCACAACTCCTACACCACATACTGACCCCACATCATATACAGTCACAACTCCTACACCACATACTGACCCCACGTCATATACAGTCACAACTCCTACACCACATACTGACCCCACGTCATATACAGTCACAACTCCTACACCACATACTGACCCCACGTCATATACAGTCACAGCTCCTACACCACATACTGACCCCGCGTCATATACAGTCACAGCTCCTACACCGCACACTGACCCCACGTCATATACAGTCACAGCTCCTACACCGCACACTGACCCCACGTCATATACAGTCACAACTCCTACACCACATACTGACCCACATCATATACAGTCACAGCTCCTACACCACATACTGACCCCACGTCATATACAGTCACAACTCCTACACCACATACTGACCCCACGTCATATACAGTCACAGCTCCTACACCACATACTGACCCCACGTCATATACAGTCACAACTCCTACACCACACACTGACCCCACGTCATATACGGTCACAGCTCGTGTGGTCATGTATCTATACTTGGTGTTGTGGGCAGAGCTTTATTCACACTGAGCGAATCAGAAGGGAGGTCTGCAGAGCGGGTGTACGAGAGCTGTATCATATCATTACACAGAGATACTGCAGAGGAGCTACTATAAACCTGTTTACTCACAGAGTTCTGCGTTTCACTCGGCTGATAACACTCGGAGTATTACGTGTGTTTATGATGTAATTCTGTAGTTTTAATACTCAGGACGTACCTCGGTCAGCAGGATGGCGAGCATGTCCTGCCTCTGGAAACGGATGGCGAGGTGGACGAGCGTGAAACCTTCGTCGAAGGCAGATGCTCGGTTCAGCAGACGAACCTCATCAGCCGTCAGCTGCCGAGCGATGTCTCCACCTGAGGACTTATAGGCTTCTACAGCAGCCAGATCCCCCTCCACCACTCCTACAGAGAGAGAGAGAGAGAGAGAGAGAGAATAATGTTGGCACTACCTATAGATACGATGGTATTGCAATATTGGAGTATATGGAATTAGAACCCGAGGGTGAGGAGCTCGATCATTTGGGGGGACTACTCCTCCACATCGAGAGGAACCAGTTGAGGTGGTTCGAGCATCTGGTTAGGATGCCTCCTGAATGCCTCCCTGTGGAGATGTTCCAGACAATCCTAGTATATGCTAGAGGGATTATATCTCTCGGCTGGCCTGGGAACGCCTCGGTATCCCACTGGAGGAGCTAGAGGAGGTTGCTCAGGAGAGGGAAGTCTGAGCTTCTCTGCTTAGTCTACTACCCCCACAACCCGGACCCCCGGAAAAGCGGTAGATAATGGATGAATCAGAACCCCTGTATCTTGGGGTTCTTGCCAATACACAGTCCTACGTTGTAGAGCTGGAGGCAGGCAAGTAGTCGGCTGACATCTAGAGTATGTTTAACAACACGAGCCAAGTAAACAAACTTGTTCTCTGTGGTCACTGTGAGAACATCCAGACACAGAGGAGGAGACGCCTGCTGGGCTGTTCGAATAAACGTTACCTAAACATGCCAAAAATGCAGACACTGCTGAGAAAATCCCACCAAAAAAAACATAGTCCAAGAATGTAGAAAGACTTCAATTTTTAAAGGCTGTGAACAGAGTCGGTTCTGTGTGAAACACTCTGTTCTAGGTAAAGTGTTCACAGTGGTAGTGAATGGAACCAGACGTCGACCTCTAAAAGCTCCCTCACAGAAAGTTATTACAGTAGATGGTTATAAATACACTGTCTGATGTCTGAGACGCTGTTTATGATAGTTTAGAGAAGATTTCAGTCTTAAACCACATTCATGGTGGAGGGATACATGCAGGACGCTGTAAGGTAAAAATAGTCCCCAAAGAAAACCTAGTATTTTCAGATTTTCTACCACCACCCCTTTGGACTAATACCTGACTTCATTGGACCATAGTCAGGTATCTAGAACCCTGATCTGAAATCATCTGAACTCTGAAATGCTTTCAAAATGAACAGACCAAGTAGAGCCACCTTAAAGATCTATCACAACAACATACACACACACAGTACTGGCGGTGATAAACTGTCATGCTGCCCAGACGTACTTGACCTTCTACTGCTGCTGACAGTGAGGCCACACAAGCAGGTGCATAAGGAACATGCTGTCAAACAGGGTTCAGCTGGAGGGCAGAGTCCAAACAGAACATGTTATTGAGAAGTTTAGACCAGCGGGGTTCAGTGCCGGACCCCCAGGAGTCTCACTGAGCCACGCTTTTTTCATACTTATATATACTTTCACACTTCCAAACAAATGTCTTGTTTATTAGCTGATCACTTAAATCAGGTACTTTAAAGCAGGTAAAAAGATACATATCATTTAAACAATCTGAGTCCACACTCACACACGCACAGTACAGTATGTCCAGTTCATTACATTCTGCATATTAGCAGATTCCCCAACTGCTAATCCACACAGGAGGTCTGCGCAGTCACACCTGAACAACAACCAGAAGAGGAGCACACGCATTTCTCAGGAGGTCACAACACTGAGGTCAGTTACTAAAGGAACAGGTGGGTAAATAATTAAATATTAGAAATTAGAGCTATTCGCCACTTGTGCTTAAACACAGAGCCACCTGTGACCTCCACATTAAACCCATCTGTGAAACACACACACACACACACACACATACTAGTGAACACACACAACACCCCCCCATATATGGGACAGTATTAGTATGAACAGTACACACAGACACTGGGTTCAGCAGGCTGTTGCTGGCTGAGGAAAGGACTCTGTTTATGTTCACTCATAGTGGTGAGTCGACTCTCTGTCGGCTCTAATGGGGAGCTAGTTTAGTGATTCTGTTTTGGGTAGAAAATAAAGTTTCCCTTCTCAGGATTTTTGGTTATGAAGTCAACTTTGCCTCAGCGTTCTCACTCAAACTCCAACATTATTTATATTTATCTTTATAAATTACAAAATTCTGTCGATTAAAATAACACGCGTCGATGCGTCACAAAGATGGCCACACCTACTGAAAGCATGGACGTTTCACACAGCAACACAACAGGTTGGTGCTCTCTCAGCTCTGCACAGTGGAGATGATCACAACAGCACAACTGCTGTACACGAGCACTCCTAGTGCAAAAATCCCAGAGCGCTTTATCAACACAGCAGTGAAACAGCACCTGTTTACGTGTTGTTCCTATCTTAACATATTACTGTAAAATTATTGACACATGTAAAACACCCACATACACATACTATAGTGAACACACACACTAGGGAGCAGCGAGCACACTTGCCTGGCAGCCCAATCCACAGTACCCAGGAAGCAGTTGGGGGTCAGGTATTTTGTTCAAGGGCTCTTCACTCGTGTCCTGTTGGTCCAGGGGCTCGAACTTGCAACCGGTTCCCCAGCCTCCAGCCCGTTATTGGGAGATACTCAGGGTTGTGGAATGAATAAAGGGGCATCAAGATGCAACTCGTACTGTTCTAACTACAACAGCAATACAGACCACCAAACATCAACCTTCATATAGAAACCACTTCTATATTATATACGCCTACAAAGTCCTGTTCAAGCAGCCCGTATGAGCGCTGCTGTCATGTTCATACTGGTCACTGCCAAGATGACCACTGCAGCTCAGTCCTGCCGACAGTCACCATCAAACCCAGCCTCTGAATGACTGACACACACAGGCTGCAGAGCAAAGTTCACCTAACACACAGAATCAGAAGCTGTTCTCTGCGAGGCTGAAGGACGACTCTGACCTAGCGAGGGGATTAGGGGGGGCAACAACAGAGAGATGAAGAGAGGGAGATAAAAGGAGCTGAAGGTTAAAGAAATTAAAGACGAGCGACAAGAACGAGAAATTATTTATATAGAAGTATGAAATAGTGCTGGGCTACGAAACATCAATACTGTTAACGGATACTGATTTTATTGATACATCAGTAATTTTATTGATACTGATACGTCAGTAACCAGTAATTTTATTGATGCTGATACTTCAGTAACCAGTAATTTTATTGATGCTGATACTTCAGTAACCAGTAATTTTATTGATACTGATACTTCAGTAACCAGTCATTTTATTGATGCTGATACGTCAGTAACCAGTCATTTTATTGATACTGATACTTCAGTAACCAGTCATTTTATTGATACTGATACTTCAGCAACCAGTCATTTTATTGATACTGATACTTCAGTAACCAGTCATTTTATTGATACTGATACTTCAGCAACCAGTCATTTTATTGATGCTGATACGTCAGTAACCAGTCATTTTATTGATACTGATACTTCAGTAACCAGTCATTTTATTGATGCTGATACGTCAGTAACCAGTCATTTTATTGATGCTGATACGTCAGTAACCAGTCATTTTATTGATACTGATACTTCAGTAACCAGTCA
This sequence comes from Megaleporinus macrocephalus, assembly GCA_021613375.1. Taxonomy (NCBI): domain Eukaryota; kingdom Metazoa; phylum Chordata; class Actinopteri; order Characiformes; family Anostomidae; genus Megaleporinus; species Megaleporinus macrocephalus. The sequence goes on along the minus strand of CM038715.1, from coordinate 27,324,492 downwards.
TTTTATTGATACTGATACTTCAGCAACCAGTCATTTTATTGATACTGATACTTCAGTAACCAGTCATTTTATTGATACTGATACTTCAGCAACCAGTCATTTTATTGATGCTGATACGTCAGTAACCAGTCATTTTATTGATACTGATACTACAGTAACCAGTCATTTTATTGATACTGATACGTCAGTAACCAGTCATTTTATTGATACTGATACTTCAGTAACCAGTCATTTTATTGATACTGATACTACAGTAACCAGTCATTTTATTGATACTGATACGTCAGTAACCAGTCATTTTATTGATACTGATACTTCAGCAACCAGTCATTTTATTGATACTGATACGTCAGTAACCAGTAATTTTATTGATGCTGATACTTCAGTAACCAGTCATTTTATTGATACTGATACGTCAGTAACCAGTCATTTTATTGATACTGATACTTCAGTAACCAGTCATTTTATTGATACTGATACGTCAGTAACCAGTCATTTCATTGATACTGATACGTCAGTAACCAGTAATTGATACTGATACTTCAGTAACCAGTCATTTTATTGATACTGATACTTCAGCAACCAGTCATTTTATTGATACTGATACATCAGTAACCAGTAATTGATACTGATACTTCAGTAACCAGTAATTTTATTGATACTGATACTTCAGTAACCAGCCATTTTATTGATACTGATACTTCAGTAACCAGCCATTTTATTGATACTGATACTTCAGTAACCAGTCATTTTATTGATACTGATACGTCAGTAACCAGTCATTTTATTGATACTGATACGTCAGTAACCAGTCATTTTATTGATACTGATACGTCAGTAACCAGTAATTTTATTGATACTGATACTTCAGTAACCAGTCATTTTATTGATACTGATACTTCAGTAACCAGTCATTTTATTGATACTGATACGTCAGAAACCAGTAATTGATACTGATACTTCAGCAACCAGTAATTGTATTGATACTGATACTTCAGTAGTCAGTCATTTTATTGATACTGATACTTCAGTAACCAGTCATTTTATTGATACTGATACGCAAAAATTTTAATTAAAACATTCAGGACTGACGAACTGAAACAGGTCTGGATGTTCAGGACAGTAATTTGACCAGCTGTTCCTTTTTCCATGTAAGTTATTCAGCAATAACAATAATAATAAAAATCAATAAAACTACTACTGCTAATACTCCTACTACTAGTAATAATAGTAATAATAATAACAACAACAACAATAACAACAACAACAACAAGCAGTAATACCACTTTTATTATTATTATTATTATTATTATTATTATTATTAATAATAATAATAATAATAATAATACTAACAATAATAATGATCAGCAATACTACTACTATTTCTAATAAAAATAATACCAATAATAATAAGCAGCAATACTACTCCTCTTTTTCTTCTTCTTCGTCTTTTTATTATTATTATTATTATTATTATTATTATTATTATTATTATTATTAATGACCGACCGACAGTTCACTGATCCAGAAGAAATGTACTACTAAAAGATCTACTAATAAAGATCAGATTTACTACTGAAGGTGAGAATCTGGTTCTGTGTTCTGAGAGATCCGGTTTATGAAACAGCAGCTGGTCATAACAACCTATAAAGGTGGTTCTGCCAGTGCTGAAGAGGCGGACACTCCCTGTGTGACCTGTGCGGTCAGGGTGTGTCGAGCCCAGGTATTTCACTCAGCCTGTCCTGCAGCTCCTGCCGTCACAGCCACTCACAGCAGCAGCCTGAGGAGCTTAATCCCCCCAGAGTCTCTGGCAACACAGCAGTGCAACAATCAGCTATAATCTGATACACCAGCCATTCAGCAGGTGGTCCCACTGAACCGATGTCTCTGAGCCGAGTACACTCGGAGCCGAACAGCCTGCGCATCAGAAGTTTGGAGAATATTCAGCGTAAAGCATTAAACCTGCGAGACTCTGTATATACCATATGCAGGAGAACTTATCAGGTTCCCTCACTTTACTGTTCCATTTATTATACACATACTCACAGCTCTGTACTCCCCACTGTCTAGTACACTCATTCTATCTTTCATATACTTAAATAACCTAGGAGAAGGTACTGATGTTGAATATTGCAGTGAGGATTTCATTGAGCGTTCGTGAGAGCAAGTACTGATGTTGAACACTGCTGTGAGGATGTAATTGAGTATTAGTGAGGTCAGGTACTGATGTTGAACACTGCTGTGAGGATGTAATTGAGTATTAGTGAGGTCAGGTACTGATGTTGAACACTGCTGTGAGAACTTGTTTTGTCTGTGATGGATGACCTTAAAGTAGCTGATCAGAAGACACTGGTACGTTTATTCTGTAAATAAATATTCATCAGCACCGGCAGCGACGGGCAAAAGAGGAACACACACCATCATTGTGTAAACAAAAGACAATACGGCAGCGGTGAGCGCCTGTGCACCAGGCATAGCGTAGCACTCGGACCATTACATCACAGACAGTGAGAGAGGCCTAACAACACAACCATAATACCCAACACTCTTATTCACACTCACACGCCTGATCTCACATACGCTCACACACAGACATACGTGTTTCCCCTATCACCCTCACCAGTGCTGGCCTGAACAATTCACACTGGCTCCTATACGCTGGTCAGTGTCTGGTCAGTGAGAGCTTCATCTTGTGCTGATGATTCGCCAGAAACATTGAAACGGGCATTTGACAAGCAAGACGTTTAGAATATTAATATAAATAATTCAGTGAACAAACACAGACGAGTTCTTGTTCAGCGTCTCCACCACTTTCCTCCTTCCAACACTGTAACAGCAGCACAGCCACCAGAACCTGGGAGTGGAGCGGAGTGGCAGACATTCACACTCTCCGCTCAGTTTCTGTACTCACTCCAATACAGCTGCTCTCCGGGTTTTCTATTTCCAGCTCCGACTCAGGTCGCAGCTAATTATAGCATTCGTAACTGTTATTACATGACACACTAATACACAATACAATGCTTTACTATACCTATACCAATATCAATACCATACTATAGCATACCAATACTACACCATACTATATCCATACCAACACCAATATTACACTATATCCATACCAACACAATACCAAACCAATCTCATATTACACCAACACCAAAACCATACAATATCTATACCAATATCAATACCGTACTATAGCATACCAATACTACACCTACTATATCCATACCAACACCAATATTACACTATATCCATACCAACACAATACCAAACCAATCTCATATTACACCAACACCAAAACCATACAATATCTATACCAATATCAATACCGTACTATAGCATACCAATACTACACCTACTATATCCATACCAACACCAATATTACACTATATCCATACCAACACAATACCAAACCAATCTCATATTACACCAACACCAAAACCATACAATATCTATACCAATATCAATACCGTACTATAGCATACCAATACTACACCTACTATATCCATACCAACACCAATATTACACTATATCCATACCAACACAATACCAAACCAATCTCATATTACACCAACACCAAAACCATACAATATCTATACCAATATCAATACCATACTATAGCATACCAATACTACACTATACTATATCAATGCCAACACCAATATTATACTACATCCATACCAACACAATATTATACTATGTTGTATTATACCAATACTATACTATACCAATATCAATACCATACTATACCATACCATAACAATACCAAGACCAATATGATACTAAATCCATACAAATACAATACCAAACCAATATCATAATACTATATCAATACAATACCAAAGTCATGCTATACCATACCAATACTACACTATACCAACACCACATATATCACAAATACCATACTATACCAATACTATATCAATACCATACTAGTTACAATATACTACATCAAATACTAACACCAATATCATGCTATATCAATACCAACACAATAATACACTATACTATACCAATATAAACAATATCATACTATATCTATAACAACGCAATACTACACTATACTATACCAATACCATACTACAGTTCTGTCTCAAAACTTAGTGAGCTGTATAGTAGGCACTGACTATGTAGACAGCGTTCTATCACTCCTCATAAGACAGATTATTGAGAGGCACTAGTTAGAGAGCAACTGCATCACTGCTTGTTCCCGCCCACTGCAGCACACGACCGGTGGTTTAGCTGGTTGCTAAGCTACCGGCCGGCTTTCCAAAACAATAGCCCGAGGCTAAATGCTAACAGCTTGAGTATAAAACTGCAGAATGGTCAACAACTCGTCACAAAGTTGATAATAAAATAGTGTTTTGTGTGATTATATGACAAGAAACACATTACAACACCAGAGAGAATCAAAATAACTCACATTTTAAAAAACGATTTCACTGCTCGTAGATTTGCCTGCGTTGTATCACGGGATTGCCTTAGCGGCTGAGGAAGCATTCGATCAGTCTAAAATAAGATGCCTCAGTAGACAGCATGTTTCAGGTATCTAAGAATTGGGACAGCTTACATGTCGGGAGCACATACTATGACATAAAATGCTGTCTATTTAGACACACTAGGTTTTGGGATAGACCCTATATCTATACCAATACCAAACCCATACCATATTATACTATACAAATACCAAACCAACACTAATACCATACTATATCAATACCAACACAATACTATACCAATACAATACCAACACCAATATTATACTATATCAATACCAACACAATACTATACCAATACCATACTATATCAATATCAACATCAACACAATACTATACCAACACAATACTATACCAACACAATACCAACACCAATACCATACTAACATCAACACAATAATATACCAATACAATACCACATTATACCAATACAATACCAACACCAATATCATACTATATCAATATCAACACAATACTATACCAATGCAATACCACATTATACCAATACAATATCAACACCAATATCATACTATATCAATATCAACACAATACTATACCAATGCAATACCACATTATACCAATACAATATCAACACCAATATCATACTATATTAATATCAACACAATACTATACCAATGCAATACCACATTATACCAATACAATATCAACACCAATATCATACTATATTAATAACAACACAATACTATACCAACACAGTACCAACGGCAATATTATACTATACCAATACCAACAAAATATTATACTATACCAACAGAATACAATATCAGTACCAACACCAGTACTAACACTAATACCAGTATCAACATCAATACAATACCAACATCAGTACCATCACCGATACCATACTATACCAATACAATAGTAATACCAATACCAACACAATACTAATGCAACTTCAGGGGGGAAAGAACACGCTTGCACTGCCTAATGGTCAGTCATATCCACGGTGTCAGGGAGCAGCAGTAGGTCAGGTGCCAAACTTAAGGGCACTACAGTCATGTCCTGATGGTTTAGTGTGACACTCCAGTCACAAGGCCAGTTCCCCCAATCTTCAGCTCACAACTGCCCCAAAACTACCACAACATTCTGTGCTACACAGGCTTTTCCAGAAGGTCCAGGTTTGAAACAACGGCTTAACCACAGGACAGAAAACTGGAGCTACTGCTGAATAACAATGCAGTGTGGTCTATTAGTGCTACTAACTGAGTGAATTCCAGAAAGCCTGCACAGTTGGGGGGTGCAACTTTCCCTGGCAAGTCAAAGAGGCTTTGGATTAGATAGCTGATTTATTGGACTGATTATTTTGGCTGCACAGATTTTAGCATGGTGGTCCACCACAGAGAAACGTTACCTGTGGAAACACTGCAGTCAAGCAGATGCCTAATAAATCAGGGGGTAAGAAAACTGCTCAGTGTAAAATGTCCGGAGACACATATATTGGTTTCTAAATCTTTTTATAGGACAGTCGTTCAGGATCCTTTTCCTGTAAATCCACTGCATGGAAGCACCTGATGGGTTTCTGAAGAACGTCACTTTGGTGCTGCATGTGTGAATATACATTCGTCATGATGTTCTAGGAGCACCATTTATTCTGAATTTCTGCATAACTATGTGATGAAGATATAAAGTAATTCAGTCAGAACTGTTCACAGTGGTGGTGAATGGAACCAGACGTCCACCTCTAAAAGCTCCCTCATTTTTTTCACATATTTTGATTAAAAATCGGCCGATATTTCTCCAATTTAGCCCATCCCGAGAGCCAATCGATGGCATTAAACAAATGTGCCAAATTTCTGTATTTCCAGCTAGCGTTTCTTCCAGGAAGAGGAGAACCCTCTCCGGCCAGCTCCCTGCAATTCCTATCTGAACCGCTAGGTGGAAACACAAACCGTTTCATTTTCCACAGACTGACTAAAGCAGCGACGTCGTGAGAAAAGCATGCGCTGATAGAAAGCATGTTGTCCGTCTGGCAGTTCTATACCGTATGTGATGCAGACTCATCCAAGGCGGTTTTAAAATGTGTAAAATCAGCGTGCCTTGTGGGAAAACCAAGACAAAGACATTTAACACTACTAATCTGATACTACACTGCACACGGCTGAATACAGCGAACAGCACAGCTAGCACGAGCAGCTAGCACAAAACAAACAACTCAGAACACCGTACAGACCAGATCTGACCAGTACGAACAGAACAGCAGCAACAATTCAAGATCTACATTAAGTAAATGCAGATTGACATTTAAAATAACCCAGAGTCTACTTTTAATGACTGCAGTTTTTACTGCATTTTTTAATTAGCCTTTTTCATTTTAAATTCAGGGTATAAATTTAATGATTGCAGTATTGGGGGAATTTGATTTACTTTGTTTATTTACTGCTAATTTTAAAAAATATTATGCTGTTTCACATGAGCTTGTTAAAAATGGTAATAAACCAGTATACCTCATTTCATAACTTGCTTGTGCTAAAATAACTACATGTAGCCCTGCCGTGGCATATACCCCGCCCTCTATCAGAATCGGCCTCAAAAAGCGATGATCGGCCCATCTCTAGTTATGAATACGCTGTCTAATGTCTGAGACGCTGTTTATGATAGTTTAGATAATCTAGGTTTATGATTAAATCTATTATTTTCAGATTTTCGAGATTTCACCATCAACATCCATATAAAATTAGAAGACACGTGTTTCAAATTTGGTTTGATAGCCAATGCAATGTGTATATTTATGTTGGAGACAATGTCACTTCTGGCTCCCACTACCACCACTGTAGACAACATCACCTCCACGGTAAACAACATCACTTCCACTGTAAACATCACCATACACAACATCTCCACCACCACTGTATACAACATCTGAACCATCTCACACCAAAACCACTCTGGGATGACGTAACCATTTAATCGTGCAGATATTTTGAGACACTGGTGGAATTCCCCTGTAACACCTGTGAAAACTGCAATAATGATAGAAGGTAATTAATCTAGCACTCACCTGCGCAGGCGTTTAGGAACAGCCAGTCACTCTTCCTCATGCGATTCTTGATCTGCTTGAGCTTTTTGAAGTCCATCTCTAGCTCCTCCTTACTGCCGTGCGCCCCAGCAGCCAGCTCTATGCACTGAATGTCCTGAATCTGTACTTCTGAGTCCCGTTTGGAGGTGGGCGGAGACCGCCGCTGGCCCACCGGCCCACATACACCTCCGGCTCGCGCCAGCCGCACCCGGTCCTGCTCATTGATGACCGGCGACGACTCGTCCGGCTCAGTCAGCTGGAAGGCGTCGTTGGGTCGTGGGTGGTCACACACCACACAGCGTGGGGTCTTGGGCCAGTTCTCATACGTGCAGGCCGCACAGATCCACCTCTGAGCGCGAGTGTTCAGCCGGTTCCTGTCATTGTACTCCTCACACGGGTCCACAGGGGCCACCAGACCAGACCTGCACCTGAGAGTGGGATTCAAAACAGCATTACTGAAACCTTCAACAGGCTCACAGGAGACTGAATTGAACAGGTAAAGGTGCCATAGACTGTAAACCCGTATTTACAATGTTCTATAGTGAACCACAACAACAATCCAGCGTTCCAGACTGCAAAGGGAACGTCACCACTTTTCATTCCTTCCCAACCAACCCAACTGTCAGAGCTACATGGTTGATGTTCATCTTTAAACCAGCCTGAAGTTCCTATTCGCCAGATTCTTCATCTGATGTTCCACCTTAAATACTGCAGCCCGTACAGACGCCAGAACGTAGCACCGTTTAAGGTGGAAAATTCCCAAAACAAGCTGCTGAACGTCCAACATCTTTAACAGAATCCTGAACATATTTAACTCTGCAGTCTGTACATTTCACTCCGGACAGTTTCTCCAACACTCGGACAACATGGAGCAGCTTCAGCTCAGCGTTCAACACTGAAGAGACTGAAGAGACGAGCAGCTCCACCTTTATTAGCACCACAACCACAACAGTGACTGTAAGTAGCAGCCATGCTGTGTGAGTGTATCACTGTGTGCTGGTTGAAGCAGATCATCTTAAACTGAAAGTTTCACAGAGACAACTTTAATCTACTTTGTGTTTGATGTCAACATGAAAGAGAGTAGCTAGTATAGGTAACTAAATAGTATGTGGGTGGGGCTTATTTACACAAAGGCTCATTTTATTTGGTCTATGTTGGTGTCTCACTGTAAATCAGCCAATCAGAGCAGAGCTCATTAATTATTCATGAGATCAACAAAAAAGAGAAACAGTGTTTTATTCCTGGAGCAGATCAAAGAGTGTAAATGTGTATAGAACCACATGTGGGTGACCAAATACACACACACCTCCTAAATACAGTATATGGCACCTTTAAAGTCAGAAGTCATAAATAAAATAAAACAATAATAAAGTGCCACATTCAGTAAATAAACAGTAACAGGCAGCAGTACCTGAGGCCCGAGCCGGAGGTCTGGGGGGTTTCGGTGGGGCTGCAGGAGCGCTGCCTCTGGCACAGACACTGCGTGCAGCGGACGGCGCGCGGCCAGTTCAAGTACGTGCACATATGGCAGGACCACTTGGTGCTGGACTCGGGGGTCTGCGCCTGGCGGACTCTGGGCCGGGCGCTGGAGTCGGGGCAGATCAGGAGGCTGCTGCCGCCTGAGTCGCCGTGCGGAGGGTCCAGGATGGAGCTGTTCTTGAAGGGCTCCTCGGTGATGATGGTGCCGCTCGGCCTCTGAGCGCGACACATGGTGCATTTGATAGCAGACGGCCAGTTTTCGTAGGTGCAGTATTCGCAGGCCCACTTCACGCCCAGTTCCGTCATGGTCGTTCAGCAGCAGCTGACACACACACTCACTCACTCTCTCACACACACACACACACACACACACACACGCTCACACCAGTGCTGATGTCACATACAGAAAGCAGGCAGGCAGCACGCTGCTGGAAACAGAGAAACACACAAACACATAAATAACATGTCAGCCTGTCTCATGAGGCATGCTGGACAAGGTGGCTGGTGTTGTGTAACTGGACAGTACGCGACTTTAGCATATCAGCAGGAGATCCATTAAACAGCGGCTTTATAGAGATTTTACACACAAACATTAAAAATTCAGCTTTAGTTTCAGTTCACAAAATGTAATATCACAATGCGTCCAGATGTTATTCCGGTACACAATACCTCACTACTAGGGCTGGGTATCGCCACTGATCACCCAGATCGATTCCATCCCGATTCACAAAGTCCCAATTCAATTCGATTAAATTCAATATTGATTTATTAAGGGATATCCCAGTTACAATAATGTGTTCTTTTTTAATATAAAAAGATATTTTCAGAGAACTAATGTGGTAAACGTACAAGGAACACTCAACCTACCATTACTAAAAACATTAGTGTTTAAATGTTTATATTAGAGATGGAAGGATCAATCGGCTATGTATCGGTATCGGCCGATTTTTAATCAAAATATGTGATCGGCCGATATTTCTCCAAAGTAATTAATTCGCTTTTTCGTTTTAAATTAAGAATCTAAATTGAATGATAGCAGTATTGGGGATATTTCTTTGATTTACTTTGTATATTTACTGTTAATTTTGTTCAAAATATTATGCTGTTTCACATGAGCTTGTTAAAAATGGTAATAAACCAGTTTAGACCATGTTTCATGACTTGCTTGCGCTTATAACTACATATAGCCCTGCCGTGGCGTATACCCCACCCTCGATCAGTATCAGCTATCGGCCAATCATGCTGAAAGGTGATCGGCGATCGGAATCGGCCTCAAAAACGCTGATCAGTCCATCTCTACTACACATCACAATATTTACTTCTTCTGACATCTAATAACAGACAAAGGGGCACATTTTGAAACATACTATGAAAATACAGAACCAATAATCTGAATTCAGGGGGCTGGACAACCAGCTAAGTGACCGGAGGCTCCGTTGAACAAGTGCCCTTGAACAAGACGCCAAACCGCCAACTGCTACTCGGATTCTATGGACTACCCCCTAGAACGTGTGTGTGCGTGCTTCGCTGCTCCCCAGTGTGTGTGTGTATTTCACTGCCCCCTAGTGTGTGTGTGTGTTTCACCAGGGCTAAAATTCTGGTAGAAGAAGACCAATAACTAAACCATGTGTCTGCAGTTTAAAGGGTTAATAAGAGATCTGTGAACCTTTCGGACTACAGAGACATAATTTCCCTGGACTTTGTTTGTCCTTTTACCTGTATCAGCCATCAAAAAAGCTGAACTGACCGCTGAACTCTGACTCACAAGTCCTCCGTGAAACCAGAGCCTCAGCAGCGCTCATGCCAACACACACACAAGTACGTACGTATGTACAGACCTCGCGCTAATTTTTCACACACGCGGTATGTTTATTTTTGAAGTCGAGCCAAATGTCACTTTGACAGCAGTGAGAAGCCAAAGTGAGAGTGAGTGAGCAAGCAAGAGAAAATATATACATCCATACAGCTAAGCTGGCTGGGGGGGTGGGGGGGTGGTAGGTAAACCTATATGCCTTTCCCGGCCTGCTGACTGGAAAGCTGATACCGGAAAGCCTGCAATGGCCTTCACACAGCAACTGTACATACATAACTGGGCTATAGGGCTGAAGCTTCCAAGCAAAACACAAACAGGGAAGCCCACCTGCCGTCTCAGAGGGTCTGAGTGCAGCTCGACTCGGTGGTTTCCCTGCTTAAACACTGAAGTACTAAACTTCATTGGGTGGCCAACGATATCAGCCATCAGACAGGTTTATTAGATCTTCAGTTGTGATTCATACTCACTATCAGTATCATATGCGCGTGCTCACACACACACACACACACACACACACACACACACACACACACACACACACACACACACACACACACACACACACACACACACACACACACACACAAGCCCAGACCAGGAATCCAACCTGGATCATCTTGCTGTGAGGCGACAGTGCTGACAACAGTGTGCACGCTACACGAGCGCAAGCGAGCGAGAGACAGAGGGAGAGAGAGAGAGAGAGAGAGAGAGACAGAGGGAGAGAGAGAGAGAGAGAGAGAGAGAGAGAGAGAGAGAGAGAGAGAGAGAGAGAGAGAGACAGAGGGAGAGAGAGAGAGAGAGAAAGAGAGAGACAGAGAGAAACTGCACATGCAACGCGATAGACAGAGGTGCTGATATGCTATAATCACTGTTAACACAGCTGAGGAATATCTGGGAGACTCTGGCTGCTCCGGTGAGACTCGCTGTGTAACAGTAACATGTTAATGTGTGTATTACACTAGAGCAGTTAGCTTTAGCCCCGGAGCTAAGCAGTAAAACATCCGCTCTGGTTCACGTCTACAGCCAGAACTAGAAACACGTAACCGTGTCATTATTAATGTCATTGTTCGCTGTAAATTATTCATTTTAACTTATTGGCTGAACAGTTCCAAAATTTCGACTTGGGGTCCTTTATATGCGGCAGCAACACGTTCCACCGCAACAAAAACACAGGGCTGCCTGTGGACATGCCTGACTTTAAATCGGCGCTATCAAACACTGATCAGCTGATGCCAATATATTTAAAAATTGCAAATATCGGCCAGATATATCAGTTGATTTCTAGTGCTCACCACCACATGACCGTGCCGCCAATATGTGTGTGTGTATGTAAATATTTTTTTTGTTTTGTTTAACGTCCCTTATACACTCTCACTGTAGGACACTGACTCTTCCAGCTGTGTGATATAGCCGTGTTAGAACTGGCCACAGTACCAATCAATCAATGTTTACAGACTGAGACTAAGAGACTGTTTTTATTGTGTCACAAAAAACAGAGAGAGAGAAAGAGAGAGAGAGAGAGAGAGAGAGAGAGAGAGAGAGAGAGAGAGAGAGAGAGAGAAATATAGAGAGACTGGATGAATCAATGCAGTATATGAGGCTATGTTTATACTTTGCTTGTGGCCAAAAAAAGACCCAGCGTGTGACCGGCACCTCCAAATCGCAGAACTTCATTTAAAGTGAATGAATCTGAAAGCTTTGTCCACCAATAATCTGTATAATAATAAATCCCCTCCAAAAAAACTTGATCCGTCAACGTCTCATTAACCTAGAGGTGCAGAAAGGGTTGGGGGGGTTAGATCACGTCCTATCTCCCCATAACCCGTACGGCCAGTGTGATTGGCTGTGCCTTTCCCTGCAGCCACGTGAGACTCTGTAGCTACGTTTGGTTGTTAGCAGCGCAGTCATTCCAGTCATACGAGACTAACTGTGGAAGATTCAGGTGCAGCGTGGAAGACAAATGGGTGTAAAAAGCGAGCGTGGACGGAGGCAAACGAGTCCATCACAATAAGGTTAATGGTGATGTTAGGCTTTGGCACACAGCATACAGCAGGGCAACAGCGTCTGTAGCTGTGAAGAGCATGGTTTGGAAATTAACTACCCAACAAACTCCCAACTCTCAGTTCTCTTACAGTCTCCCAGAGCAGCATGTGACGACTGAAGCCTGATGGATGTGCCATGACTGTGCGGGACTGTCACCGCTACTTAATACATCATTTATATACTGCAATATACTGCATTTTTTTAATGTGTTTGTATAAGTCTTATATTTTACTGGCTTGTACTTCTTAAAAAATATTAATATTCATCCATCCATCATCTTCCTCTTTATCCCGAAAGTCAGAGACACGGGGGGCTGGAGCCAATCCCAGCGTCATAGGGTGAAGTCTCTTCTTTAGTAAACGACTCTGTTGAAGTTTGCCGAGTATGTGTTTTGTCAGACACCTGGTTCAGCTGGTTCAGGTCTGTCTTGGACGGCGGGCTCCCGAAACTCTTTATACTCCTGATACTCTGTTTATACTCCTCATACTCTGTGCGGTGGTGTGTTTGAAGATGATGGAACAGGTTAGTTGTGGAGCGATCTTTAACAACTGCTTTCTTACAAAATCTGCAAACTGCCGTCTTCTGAGCAACATCAGTTTTCAGATCCAAATTAGCTCCACGCGAGTGAAGATGATCCTCACCTAGGAGTTGAATCTAAGGTGGTAGACTGTGAGGCTGGCGGTGTTAGAGTTTCCTCACCTGGCACCATGTGTTCACTCACTTTCAGCTTTAGGTGTGATGTTTAGGCAGCTATGCTAGCTTTAGCCTATGCTAGCACACAGTATGGGCACTCACAATGTGCACTAGCAGTAGTGAGTGTGTGAAGTCGAGGAGTTTTACGTAATATATATAGACCATATATATCGCACAGCCCAAATCAGCACCGCTGTTAACATTTGTCATGTTTCCTAATGACATCACCTGGAGGTAACACGTACAAAGAGAAAAGCAAAGGCCCTAAAACTGACCCCTGCAGCACCCCACAAGAAATATGACTTTCAGGGACTGTCTATACGGTAAATAGGATTTAAATTATTCTGGAACTGCTCCCGAGAGGTCGCCTAGGTACTACTTGTTTAAAACTACACAGTTTTAAAAAGAACATCTGCTGTAAGACCCAAATAACTGTGATCTGAAAACTAGACTGAAAATTCAGTTCCAGTAATGTAGTAGCAGTGAGCAGCCTACTGAACACAGACATGCCGTTTACACCAACACTCTGAGAGGTTATTGCTCAACAAGGCCAAAAAATGTGGTCAAAGGTTTAGCAGAGCACGCCGTCCAGCCTCGAAGGCCAGAGTCCAGCAGAGTTTGGTGACTTTTCTGGTCTAAACACTCACTAAAGCTGGTCATGAATCAGATTTACTGTACTGAGACAGAAAATATGTTCATATGCTTTCCTTTCTTAAACATGGGTTTAGACAATGTTTTACAGATTACTGGCTTATACTTTTATCTCTCTGTTTGGGGCAAGTCCACCTGTCAATACAGAAATTTGGACTCCTAGAGGGACAAAGTCCAGCACAGTTTCCTGCTCAGACAAAACCCGAGTTAAGTCAGATATAGAGGAGCAGGAAAATCATTAAAACGATACAATTCTGTATAATCCTGACACTGCACGTTGGGAGTATAACTACAAAAAATAATAATACTCTTTTCGTTCCACCTTAAACCGCACATCAGCAACAGCTACACCATTTAAGGTGGAATGGGGACAAATAATTCGTATCAGATTTACTAATAAAAATAAAAAATAATAAACAAGTTCATCTTATATTAAAGCTGTAAATAAAGTCAATTGTTTAGGTAGCTCAAATATCTTGATCCATTGAATTAGCAACGCGGCTAACGTTAGCTTAAATGTGACCATCAAAACAAGGCAGTGAGGTAAACAAACCTGGGCTACATCGGCTAACAGCATGAAAAAACATCTTTGCCGGCGCGCCTAAAGTACAAAACGCGGTTGTTTAATGTAAATATGCTTATAGACTAATATTAAGAACATCAGAACAGACTAGAACATCTATCTACACAGTTTTCTCGGCAAACGTTATTAAGTAGTTAGCTAGCAGGTTAGCTCGACGGCTAACTATCACTCCGCAGTAGCGGCATCGCGGTCCGATATTAATCCCACCGATCCCAGAATAAAATGGTCAGAATCAGAACATTTAGGTGGATAAAAGACTCTGTTGATAAGAGAAGGTTCAAGATCGAGTTTAAAGCCCAGAAACTGGCCTCACCGTTTCCTGTTCTCCTTCTGTTCTGCGCTAGTTTCCACCGCGAGTGCTCCCGAGTCAGAGCTCAGTTCAGCCCGTAAACACGATCTTACATGTTATCTCTCCGTCCGCTCAGATCTCTCCTAACCTCTCCTCTCTCCTCTCTCCTCTCTCCGCGTCCGCGTCCGTGTCCGTGTCCTCCTCAGACCTCACAGCATTCCGGCCTCACAGCTTAGTGTTATTTAGCGAGTAATCTTTAATGGCGGTGAGATTCGGGAAGCCAAAATAAAGCCTGAGTGGAGGCGAAGCTCAGCGACATGCAGTCATCTGACCAGAGAGCAGCGGAAAACCTGGAGTGGAGGAGAGAGAGAGAGAGGGAGGAGGGAGGGATATATAGATAGATAGATACATCGATAGATAGATAGACAGAAAGACAGACAGACAGAGATAGATAGATAGATAGTTAGATAGATAGATAGATAGATAGATAGATAGATAGATAGATAGATAGATAGATAGATAGATAGATAGATAGATAGATAGATAGAAAAACAGACAGACAGATAAATAGACAGAAAGATATATATATATATATATATATAGATAGATAGATAGATAGATAGGTAGTCATAGAAAGACATAGATAGATAGATAGATAGATAGTCATAGAAAGACATAGATAGATATGTAGTCATAGAAAGATATAGATAGATAGATAGATAGATAGATAGATAGATAGATAGATAGATAGATAGATAGAAAAACAGACAGATAAATAGACAGAAAGACAGACAGAAAGAGATAGATAGATAGATAGATAGATAGACAGACATAGATAGATAGTCTCTCACCTGTTTATGTTGTTTTCTATTTTAAATCGTATCTATGTGTTTTAATTACGCACTTATTAGTAATGAGTGTTTTGACTGTGTATCAGTTGTACTACACACTAATTTTACACTATACACAGTGTACTAATCTTAATAGCTAGTACACAAAACATTAAAATATATATTTATATATCTGCATAAGTATATATATATATATATATATATATATATATATATATATATATACACACAAACACACACACACACATTCATACATACTGTCTCTGACTTTACATCTACAAGGTGGACCAGCAAGTAGTAGGAGTGTCTAATAGAGTGGACAGTGAGTGGACACAGTGTTTAAACACTCCAGCAGCACTGCTGTGTCTGATCCATTCACACCAGTAAAACAGTGCTGAGAGAGACAAAAGTTGCATAAATTTTAGGTTTCCAAGAAAAATGTGTGTAAAAGTCTGTTTACCTGGTTATTTTGGGAAAAGATGGGATTTTGATAATACAAACAAACAAATAAACAAATGAATGCATGATCGAATAAATAAATAAATAAATAAAGGAACGAACAACTAATTAAATAAATCAACGCATAAATGACAGGCGGCCTGAAACCCGCCCCCTTCCTCCTACGTCATCGATCATGGCTGCGCGCGTGTGCCGGCTCCATCACGTCTCTCTGCACGTGTCTAACGCCGCGCAGATGGCGCGCTCTCTCGCCTCGCGGTTCCAGTTCGCGGCGGTGGGCGAGCGCGTCACGGCCGGGTCACGGCAGCTCGCGCTGCGCAAAGGCGCCGCCGTGTTCGTCGTGAACGAGCGGCGCGAGGATGACCGCGACCTCTGCGACGGCTACCTCTATGACGTACGCCCGCGCTACGCGTTGGACAGCGCGTGCAACGTCTGCTTCGAGGTGGAGGACGTTGCGGACTCATGCGCGCGTCTTCGTGAACGCGGCTGCGACGTCCTTGTGCCACCGACGGAGGTGCGCGACCCCGACGGTAGCGGCAGTGTCACGTACTCCGTCGTAAAGTCCATCGTGGGGAACGTGTGTCACACGCTGCTAGACCGGAGCCGGTACGAAGGCGGGTTTCTGCCGGGCTTCCGGCAGCTTGAGGACTGGACGGAACCGGACCCGGACGCGGACTCGCTGTGTCCCGTCACTCATTTCGACCACGTGACCTTCGCCTGTCCGAGACGGAGCACCGGAGAAGTGATGAAGTGGTACGAGGAGAACTTCGGATTCCAGAGGTTTTTCATCAACAGGTGAGGAGGACGAGTAGTGATAGTGTTTACAGTGGTGGTGGTGGTCTGGTTTACAGTGGTGATGGTGTTTACAGTGGTGGTCTGGTTTACAGGGGTGATGGTGTTTACAGTGGTGGTCTGGTTTACAGTGGTGGTGGTGGTCCAGTTTACAGTGGTGGTGGTGATGGTGTTTACAGTGGTGGTGGTCCAGTTTTGCAATGGTGGTGGTGGTGTTTACAGTGGTGATAGTGATGGTGTTTACAGTGGTGGTGGTGGTCTGGTTTACAGTGGTGATGGTGTTTACAGTGGTGGTCTGGTTTACAGTGGTGGTGGTGGTCCAGTTTACAGTGATGGTGTTTACAGTGGTGGTGGTGGTCCAGTTTTACAGTGGTGGTGGTGGTGTTTACAGTGGTGGTAATGTTCATTACAGTGGTGGTGACGGTGGTGTTTATAATGGTGGTGGTGATGGTGTTTACAGTGGTGATGGTGTTTACAGTGGTGGTGGTGGTCCAGTTTACAGTGATGGTGTTTACAGTGGTGGTAGTGGTCCAGTTTACAGTGATGGTGGTTACAGTGGTGGTGGTGGTCCAGTTTACAGTGATGGTGTTTACAGTGGTGGTGGTGGTGTTTACAGTGGTGGTAATGTTCATTACAGTGGTGGTGACGGTGGTGTTTATAATGGTGGTGGTGATGTAACAAATGGTGGTGGTGTTTATAATGGTGGTGGTGATGTAACAAGTAGTAGTGATGGCGTTTACAGTGGTGGTAACCAGGGGTCACCATGTCTACATCACAAATATACAATTTTTTTTACTATGGTACAGACATACCTGGTAATGGTATGTTTTGTGTTTTGAGCAGTAACGAGGATGCGGACGAGGGCTACGTTTTAAACCAGGATGGAATGGGCCTGCGTCTGACCGCTATGGAGTACTGGAAATGCAGCAAGACTGGACTCAACATCCCATTTAAAGACAACAAGGAGCCAGACTGCAAATTCGTGGTTGCAGAGTCTCTACCTGAGCAGGGTATGATCTGTATTTTATATATAAATATATGAAGTATAAAAGAAGTGTACTCATTAGTGTAGTGTATGGGTTTCACGCCAAACCACTCTGAATGAACTTTTCACTTCTTATCCACTTTTTTGAAAGCAAATTTTGATTTAGTCTTAGTCGTAGTGTTTTGACTAAAATGTCACTTAGTTTTAGTCATAATTTAGTCATCTGAATTGTTTTTAGTTTTACGGTGGTGCTGGGGGGCTTATGTCCAGCACGGTGGTGATTTTCTCTAAACACAAACTCTAAACTCTCTTTCTCTCTGCTCACACTGTCTAGATAACTTAGTTCCATCATGAGTAGCAACAGTTCACAGGCTTGTATCGTCTTCTCGGGTTTAGACCAAATTTTTGTAAGTGTGCGTTTGATTGACGGCTACTCGGCTTGTCCCGCCTCTCCACATGCGTCCAAGTAGTTATGATTGGATGTTTTCCTAACTTGTCCCCCCTTTCACAAAATTAAACCAGTTGGAACTATTTTCGTCTCATTTTCGTCATGAAAAAAAGGTTCATTGACAAAAACTATGACAAAAATAGTTCATCAAAGAAATTAACACTGATTTAAACAATTTGAAAAACTGGTGGACTTCCCCTTTAAGTTCACAAACCGTAAGGCAACTCAGGTTTAACTCAGGTTTAACTCGGGTGGCTTAAAAAAGGTTTTTGTGTTGACATCACAAGAGGAGGATATGAGGAGTAACTTCTAACTTTGTTCGCAGCACTGCCAGTAAAATCAACCCTGACATGTCGCGTTCACTGTGTGTTGTGGTTTTAGTTATGTTTATATTTATATGTATAAATATATACATTTTATATTTCTTTTGTGGATCAGGTAGTAATCAGGTGGATTCGTTTCTGCAGCAGCACGGAGGTCCAGGCATCCAGCACATCGGCCTGTTCACTGAGAACATCGTGTCCACAGCAAGAACGATGGCCAAAGCCGGGGTGGAGTTCTTCTCTCCTCCTCCAGCCTATTACACTGAGGTCTGTTGTGATTTGAGGCTTAGAGGCTGTAGCTGAGGGCTCTGGGGTTAGAGACTGTAGCTGAGGGCTTTGGGGTTAGAGACTGTAGCTGAGGGGTCTGGGGTTAGAGACTGTAGCTGAGGGCTTTGGGGTTAGAGACTGTAGCTGAGGGGTCTGGGGTTAGAGACTGTAGCTGAGGGCTCTGGGGTTAGAGACTGTAGCTGAGGGGTCTGGGGTTAGAGACTGTAGCTGAGGGGTCTGGGGTTAGAGGCTGTAGCTGAGGGGTCTGGGGTTAGAGACTGTAGCTGAGGGGTCTGGGGTTAGAGACTGTAGCTGAGGGCTCTGGGGTTAGAGACTGTAGCTGAGGGGTCTGGGGTTAGAGACTGTAGCTGAGGGGTCTGGGGTTAGAGACTGTAGCTGAGGGGTCTGGGGTTAGAGACTGTAGCTGAGGGGTCTGGGGTTAGAGGCTGTAGCTGAGGGGGATAGGTTAGATACTGTAGCTGAGGGGTCTGGGGTTAGAGACTGTAGCTGAGGGGTCTGGGGTTAGAGACTGTAGCTCAGGGCTCTGGGGTTAGAGACTGTAGCTGAGGGGTCTGGGGTTAGAGGCTGTAGCTGAGGGCTCTGGGGTTAGAGGCTGTAGCTGAGGGCTCTGGGGCTAGAGACTGTAGCTGAGGGGTCTGGGCTTAGAGGCTGTAGCTGAGGGGTCTGGGGTTAGAGGCTGTAGCTGAGGGGTCTGGGGTTAGAGACTGTAGCTGAGGGGTCTGGGGTTAGAGACTGTAGCTGAGGGGTCTGGGGTTAGAGACTGTAGCTGAGGGGGATGGGGTTAGAGACTGTAGCTGAGGGGTCTGGGGTTAGAGACTGTAGCTGAGGGGTCTGGGGTTAGAGGCTGTAGCTGAGGGGGATAGGTTAGAGACTGTAGCTGAGGGGTCTGGGGTTAGAGACTGTAGCTGAGGGGTCTGGGGTTAGAGACTGTAGCTCAGGGCTCTGGGGTTAGAGACTGTAGCTGAGGGCTCTGGGGTTAGAGACTGTAGCTGAGGGCTCTGGGGTTAGAGGCTGTAGCTGAGGGCTCTGGGGTTAGAGACTGTAGCTGAGGGGTCTGGGCTTAGAGGCTGTAGCTGAGGGGTCTGGGCTTAGAGGCTGTAGCTGAGGGCTCTGGGGTTAGAGACTGTAGCTGAGGGGTCTGGGGTTAGAGACTGTAGCTGAGGGGTCTGGGGTTAGAGACTGTAGCTGAGGGGTCTGGGGTTAGAGACTGTAGCTGAGGGGTCTGGGGTTAGAGACTGTAGCTGAGGGGGATGGGGTTAGAGACTGTAGCTGAGGGGGATGGGGTTAGAGACTGTAGCTGAGGGGTCTGAGGTTAGAGACTGTAGCTGAGGGGGATAGGTTAGAGACTGTAGCTGAGGGGTCTGGGGTTAGAGACTGTAGCTGAGGGGTCTGGGGTTAGAGGCTGTAGCTGAGGGGGATAGGTTAGAGACTGTAGCTGAGGGGTCTGGGGTTAGAGACTGTAGCTGAGGGGGATAGGTTAGAGACTGTAGCTGAGGGGTCTGGGGTTAGAGACTGTAGCTGAGGGGTCTGGGGTTAGAGGCTGTAGCTGAGGGGGATAGGTTAGAGACTGTAGCTGAGGGGTCTGGGGTTAGAGACTGTAGCTGAGGGGTCTGGGGTTAGAGACTGTAGCTCAGGGCTCTGGGGTTAGAGACTGTAGCTGAGGGCTCTGGGGTTATAGACTGTAGCTGAGGGCTCTGGGGTTAGAGGCTGTAGCTGAGGGCTCTGGGGCTAGAGGCTGTAGCTGAGGGGTCTGGGCTTAGAGGCTGTAGCTGAGGGGTCTGGGGTTAGAGGCTGTAGCTGAGGGGTCTGGGGTTAGAGACTGTAGCTGAGGGGTCTGGGGTTAGAGGCTGTAGCTGAGGGATCTGGGGTTAGAGACTGTAGCTGAGGGGGATGGGGTTAGAGACTGTAGCTGAGGGGTCTGGGGTTAGAGACTGTAGCTGAGGGGTCTGGGGTTAGAGGCTGTAGCTGAGGGGGATAGGTTAGAGACTGTAGCTGAGGGGTCTGGGGTTAGAGACTGTAGCTGAGGGGTCTGGGGTTAGAGACTGTAGCTGAGGGGTCTGGGGTTAGAGACTGTAGCTCAGGGCTCTGGGGTTAGAGACTGTAGCTCAGGGGTCTGGGGTTAGAGACTGTAGCTGAGGGGGATGGGGTTAGAGACTGTAGCTGAGGGGTCTGGGGTTAGAGACTGTAGCTGAGGGGTCTGGGGTTAGAGGCTGTAGCTGAGGGGGATAGGTTAGAGACTGTAGCTGAGGGGTCTGGGGTTAGAGACTGTAGCTGAGGGGTCTGGGGTTAGAGACTGTAGCTGAGGGGTCTGGGGTTAGAGACTGTAGCTGAGGGGGATGGGGTTAGAGACTGTAGCTGAGGGGTCTGGGGTTAGAGACTGTAGCTGAGGGGTCTGGGGTTAGAGGCTGTAGCTGAGGGGGATAGGTTAGAGACTGTAGCTGAGGGGTCTGGGGTTAGAGACTGTAGCTGAGGGGTCTGGGGTTAGAGACTGTAGCTCAGGGCTCTGGGGTTAGAGACTGTAGCTGAGGGCTCTGGGGTTAGAGACTGTAGCTGAGGGCTCTGGGGTTAGAGGCTGTAGCTGAGGGCTCTGGGGTTAGAGACTGTAGCTGAGGGGTCTGGGCTTAGAGGCTGTAGCTGAGGGGTCTGGGCTTAGAGGCTGTAGCTGAGGGCTCTGGGGTTAGAGACTGTAGCTGAGGGGTCTGGGGTTAGAGACTGTAGCTGAGGGGTCTGGGGTTAGAGACTGTAGCTGAGGGGTCTGGGGTTAGAGACTGTAGCTGAGGGGTCTGGGGTTAGAGACTGTAGCTGAGGGGGATGGGGTTAGAGACTGTAGCTGAGGGGGATGGGGTTAGAGACTGTAGCTGAGGGGGATGGGGTTAGAGACTGTAGCTGAGGGGTCTGAGGTTAGAGACTGTAGCTGAGGGGGATAGGTTAGAGACTGTAGCTGAGGGGTCTGGGGTTAGAGACTGTAGCTGAGGGGTCTGGGGTTAGAGGCTGTAGCTGAGGGGGATAGGTTAGAGACTGTAGCTGAGGGGTCTGGGGTTAGAGACTGTAGCTGAGGGGGATAGGTTAGAGACTGTAGCTGAGGGGTCTGGGGTTAGAGACTGTAGCTGAGGGGTCTGGGGTTAGAGGCTGTAGCTGAGGGGGATAGGTTAGAGACTGTAGCTGAGGGGTCTGGGGTTAGAGACTGTAGCTGAGGGGTCTGGGGTTAGAGACTGTAGCTCAGGGCTCTGGGGTTAGAGACTGTAGCTGAGGGCTCTGGGGTTATAGACTGTAGCTGAGGGCTCTGGGGTTAGAGGCTGTAGCTGAGGGCTCTGGGGCTAGAGGCTGTAGCTGAGGGGTCTGGGCTTAGAGGCTGTAGCTGAGGGGTCTGGGGTTAGAGGCTGTAGCTGAGGGGTCTGGGGTTAGAGACTGTAGCTGAGGGGTCTGGGGTTAGAGGCTGTAGCTGAGGGGTCTGGGGTTAGAGACTGTAGCTGAGGGGTCTGGGGTTAGAGACTGTAGCTGAGGGGGATGGGGTTAGAGACTGTAGCTGAGGGGTCTGGGGTTAGAGACTGTAGCTGAGGGGTCTGGGGTTAGAGGCTGTAGCTGAGGGGGATAGGTTAGAGACTGTAGCTGAGGGGTCTGGGGTTAGAGACTGTAGCTGAGGGGTCTGGGGTTAGAGACTGTAGCTCAGGGCTCTGGGGTTAGAGACTGTAGCTCAGGGCTCTGGGGTTAGAGACTGTAGCTGAGGGCTCTGGGTTAGAGACTGTAGCTGAGGGCTCTGGGGTTAGAGACTGTAGCTGAGGGGTCTGGGCTTAGAGGCTGTAGCTGAGGGGTCTGGGGTTAGAGACTGTAGCTGAGGGGTCTGGGGTTAGAGACTGTAGCTGAGGGGTCTGGGGTTAGAGACTGTAGCTGAGGGGTCTGGGGTTAGAGACTGTAGCTGAGGGGTCTGGGGTTAGAGACTGTAGCTGAGGGGGATGGGGTTAGAGACTGTAGCTGAGGGGGATGGGGTTAGAGACTGTAGCTGAGGGGTCTGAGGTTAGAGACTGTAGCTGAGGGGGATAGGTTAGAGACTGTAGCTGAGGGGTCTGGGGTTAGAGACTGTAGCTGAGGGGTCTGGGGTTAGAGGCTGTAGCTGAGGGGGATAGGTTAGAGACTGTAGCTGAGGGGTCTGGGGTTAGAGACTGTAGCTGAGGGGTCTGGGGTTAGAGACTGTAGCTGAGGGGTCTGGGGTTAGAGACTGTAGCTGAGGGGTCTGGGGTTAGAGACTGTAGCTGAGGGCTCTGGGGTTAGAGACTGTAGCTGAGGGCTCTGGGGTTAGAGACTGTAGCTGAGGGGTCTGGGGTTAGAGGCTGTAGCTGAGGGCTCTGGGGTTAGAGACTGTAGCTGAGGGCTTTGGGGTTAGAGACCGTAGCTGAGGGGTCTGGGGTTAGAGACTGTAGCTGAGGGCTCTGGGGTTAGAGACTGTAGCTGAGGGGTCTGGGGTTAGAGATCGTAGCTGAGGGGTCTGGGGTTAGAGATTGTAGCTGAGGGGTCTGGGGTTAGAGGCTGTAGCTGAGGGGGATAGGTTAGAGACTGTAGCTGAGGGGTCTGGGGTTAGAGACTGTAGCTGAGGGGTCTGGGGTTAGAGACTGTAGCTGAGGGGTCTGGGGTTAGAGACTGTAGCTGAGGGCTCTGGGGTTAGAGACTGTAGCTGAGGGTCTGGGGTTAGAGACTGTAGCTGAGGGGTCTGGGGTTAGAGGCTGTAGCTGAGGGCTCTGGGGTTAGAGACTGTAGCTGAGGGGTCTGGGGTTAGAGACTGTAGCTGAGGGGTCTGGGGTTAGAGGCTGTA
The DNA here is from genome assembly GCA_021613375.1 of Megaleporinus macrocephalus. Classification (NCBI taxonomy): domain Eukaryota; kingdom Metazoa; phylum Chordata; class Actinopteri; order Characiformes; family Anostomidae; genus Megaleporinus; species Megaleporinus macrocephalus. The sequence goes on along the minus strand of CM038715.1, from coordinate 27,300,452 downwards.
GCTGAGGGGTCTGGGGTTAGAGACTGTAGCTGAGGGGTCTGGGGTTAGAGATCGTAGCTGAGGGGTCTGGGGTTAGAGATCGTAGCTGAGGGGTCTGGGGTTAGAGATCGTAGCTGAGGGGTCTGGGGTTAGAGATCGTAGCTGAGGGGTCTGGGGTTAGAGATCGTAGCTGAGGGGTCTGGGGTTAGAGATTGTAGCTGAGGGGGGCTGGGGTTATATGCTGTAGCTGAGGGGTCTGGGGTTAGAGACTGTAGCTGAGGGGTCTGGGGTTAGAGACTGTAGCTGAGGGGGGATGGGGTTGGAGACTGTAGCTGAGGGGGATGGGGTTAGAGACTGTAGCTGAGGGGTCTGAGGTTAGAGACTGTAGCTGAGGGGGATAGGTTAGAGACTGTAGCTGAGGGGTCTGGGGTTAGAGACTGTAGCTGAGGGGTCTGGGGTTAGAGGCTGTAGCTGAGGGGGATAGGTTAGAGACTGTAGCTGAGGGGTCTGGGGTTAGAGACTGTAGCTGAGGGGTCTGGGGTTAGAGACTGTAGCTGAGGGGTCTGGGGTTAGAGACTGTAGCTGAGGGGTCTGGGGTTAGAGACTGTAGCTGAGGGCTCTGGGGTTAGAGACTGTAGCTGAGGGCTCTGGGGTTAGAGACTGTAGCTGAGGGGTCTGGGGTTAGAGGCTGTAGCTGAGGGCTCTGGGGTTAGAGACTGTAGCTGAGGGCTTTGGGGTTAGAGACCGTAGCTGAGGGGTCTGGGGTTAGAGACTGTAGCTGAGGGCTCTGGGGTTAGAGACTGTAGCTGAGGGGTCTGGGGTTAGAGATCGTAGCTGAGGGGTCTGGGGTTAGAGATTGTAGCTGAGGGGTCTGGGGTTAGAGGCTGTAGCTGAGGGGGATAGGTTAGAGACTGTAGCTGAGGGGTCTGGGGTTAGAGACTGTAGCTGAGGGGTCTGGGGTTAGAGACTGTAGCTGAGGGGTCTGGGGTTAGAGACTGTAGCTGAGGGGTCTGGGGTTAGAGGCTGTAGCTGAGGGATCTGGGGTTAGAGACTGTAGCTGAGGGGGATGGGGTTAGAGGCTGTAGCTGAGGGGGATAGGTTAGAGGCTGTAGCTGAGGGGTCTGGGCTTAGAGGCTGTAGCTGAGGGGTCTGGGGTTAGAGGCTGTAGCTGAGGGGTCTGGGGTTAGAGACTGTAGCTGAGGGGTCTGGGGTTAGAGGCTGTAGCTGAGGGATCTGGGGTTAGAGACTGTAGCTGAGGGGGATGGGGTTAGAGACTGTAGCTGAGGGGTCTGGGGTTAGAGACTGTAGCTGAGGGGTCTGGGGTTAGAGGCTGTAGCTGAGGGGGATAGGTTAGAGACTGTAGCTGAGGGGTCTGGGGTTAGAGACTGTAGCTGAGGGGTCTGGGGTTAGAGACTGTAGCTGAGGGGTCTGGGGTTAGAGACTGTAGCTCAGGGCTCTGGGGTTAGAGACTGTAGCTCAGGGGTCTGGGGTTAGAGACTGTAGCTGAGGGGGATGGGGTTAGAGACTGTAGCTGAGGGGTCTGGGGTTAGAGACTGTAGCTGAGGGGTCTGGGGTTAGAGGCTGTAGCTGAGGGGGATAGGTTAGAGACTGTAGCTGAGGGGTCTGGGGTTAGAGACTGTAGCTGAGGGGTCTGGGGGTTAGAGACTGTAGCTGAGGGGTCTGGGGTTAGAGACTGTAGCTGAGGGGGATGGGGTTAGAGACTGTAGCTGAGGGGTTCTGGGGTTAGAGACTGTAGCTGAGGGGTCTGGGGTTAGAGGCTGTAGCTGAGGGGGATAGGTTAGAGACTGTAGCTGAGGGGTCTGGGGTTAGAGACTGTAGCTGAGGGGTCTGGGGTTAGAGGCTGTAGCTGAGGGGGATAGGTTAGAGACTGTAGCTGAGGGGTCTGGGGTTAGAGACTGTAGCTGAGGGGTCTGGGGTTAGAGACTGTAGCTCAGGGCTCTGGGGTTAGAGACTGTAGCTGAGGGCTCTGGGGTTATAGACTGTAGCTGAGGGCTCTGGGGTTAGAGGCTGTAGCTGAGGGCTCTGGGGCTAGAGGCTGTAGCTGAGGGGTCTGGGCTTAGAGGCTGTAGCTGAGGGGTCTGGGGTTAGAGGCTGTAGCTGAGGGGTCTGGGGGTTAGAGACTGTAGCTGAGGGGTCTGGGGTTAGAGGCTGTAGCTGAGGGGTCTGGGGTTAGAGACTGTAGCTGAGGGGTCTGGGGTTAGAGACTGTAGCTGAGGGGGATGGGGTTAGAGACTGTAGCTGAGGGGTCTGGGGTTAGAGACTGTAGCTGAGGGGTCTGGGGTTAGAGGCTGTAGCTGAGGGGGATAGGTTAGAGACTGTAGCTGAGGGGTCTGGGGTTAGAGACTGTAGCTGAGGGGTCTGGGGTTAGAGACTGTAGCTCAGGGCTCTGGGGTTAGAGACTGTAGCTCAGGGCTCTGGGGTTAGAGACTGTAGCTGAGGGCTCTGGGGTTAGAGACTGTAGCTGAGGGCTCTGGGGTTAGAGACTGTAGCTGAGGGGTCTGGGCTTAGAGGCTGTAGCTGAGGGGTCTGGGGTTAGAGACTGTAGCTGAGGGGTCTGGGGTTAGAGACTGTAGCTGAGGGGTCTGGGGTTAGAGACTGTAGCTGAGGGGTCTGGGGTTAGAGACTGTAGCTGAGGGGTCTGGGGTTAGAGACTGTAGCTGAGGGGGATGGGGTTAGAGACTGTAGCTGAGGGGGATGGGGTTAGAGACTGTAGCTGAGGGGTCTGAGGTTAGAGACTGTAGCTGAGGGGGATAGGTTAGAGACTGTAGCTGAGGGGTCTGGGGTTAGAGACTGTAGCTGAGGGGTCTGGGGTTAGAGGCTGTAGCTGAGGGGGATAGGTTAGAGACTGTAGCTGAGGGGTCTGGGGTTAGAGACTGTAGCTGAGGGGTCTGGGGTTAGAGACTGTAGCTGAGGGGTCTGGGGTTAGAGACTGTAGCTGAGGGGTCTGGGGTTAGAGACTGTAGCTGAGGGCTCTGGGGTTAGAGACTGTAGCTGAGGGCTCTGGGGTTAGAGACTGTAGCTGAGGGGTCTGGGGTTAGAGGCTGTAGCTGAGGGCTCTGGGGTTAGAGACTGTAGCTGAGGGCTTTGGGGTTAGAGACCGTAGCTGAGGGGTCTGGGGTTAGAGACTGTAGCTGAGGGCTCTGGGGTTAGAGACTGTAGCTGAGGGGTCTGGGGTTAGAGATCGTAGCTGAGGGGTCTGGGGTTAGAGATTGTAGCTGAGGGGTCTGGGGTTAGAGGCTGTAGCTGAGGGGGATAGGTTAGAGACTGTAGCTGAGGGGTCTGGGGTTAGAGACTGTAGCTGAGGGGTCTGGGGTTAGAGACTGTAGCTGAGGGGTCTGGGGTTAGAGACTGTAGCTGAGGGCTCTGGGGTTAGAGACTGTAGCTGAGGGGTCTGGGGTTAGAGACTGTAGCTGAGGGGTCTGGGGTTAGAGGCTGTAGCTGAGGGCTCTGGGGTTAGAGACTGTAGCTGAGGGGTCTGGGGTTAGAGACTGTAGCTGAGGGGTCTGGGGTTAGAGGCTGTAGCTGAGGGGTCTGGGGTTAGAGACTGTAGCTGAGGGGTCTGGGGTTAGAGATCGTAGCTGAGGGGTCCTGGGGTTAGAGATCGTAGCTGAGGGGTCTGGGGTTAGAGATCGTAGCTGAGGGGTCTGGGGTTAGAGATCGTAGCTGAGGGGTCTGGGGTTAGAGATCGTAGCTGAGGGGTCTGGGGTTAGAGATTGTAGCTGAGGGGGTCTGGGGTTAGAGACTGTAGCTGAGGGGTCTGGGGTTAGAGACTGTAGCTGAGGGGGGGATGGGGTTAGAGACTGTAGCCGAGGGGGATGGGGTTAGAGACTGTAGCTGAGGGGTCTGAGGTTAGAGACTGTAGCTGAGGGGGATAGGTTAGAGACTGTAGCTGAGGGGGTCTGGGGTTAGAGACTGTAGCTGAGGGGTCTGGGGTTAGAGGCTGTAGCTGAGGGGGATAGGTTAGAGACTGTAGCTGAGGGGTCTGGGGTTAGAGACTGTAGCTGAGGGGTCTGGGGTTAGAGACTGTAGCTGAGGGGGTCTGGGGTTAGAGACTGTAGCTGAGGGCTCTGGGGTTAGAGACTGTAGCTGAGGGCTCTGGGGTTAGAGACTGTAGCTGAGGGGTCTGGGGTTAGAGGCTGTAGCTGAGGGCTCTGGGGTTAGAGACTGTAGCTGAGGGCTTTGGGGTTAGAGACCGTAGCTGAGGGGTCTGGGGTTAGAGACTGTAGCTGAGGGCTCTGGGGGTTAGAGACTGTAGCTGAGGGGGTCTGGGGTTAGAGATCGTAGCTGAGGGGTCTGGGGTTAGAGATTGTAGCTGAGGGGTCTGGGGTTAGAGGCTGTAGCTGAGGGGGATAGGTTAGAGACTGTAGCTGAGGGGTCTGGGGTTAGAGACTGTAGCTGAGGGGTCTGGGTTAGAGACTGTAGCTGAGGGGTCTGGGGTTAGAGACTGTAGCTGAGGGCTCTGGGGTTAGAGACTGTAGCTGAGGGGTCTGGGGTTAGAGACTGTAGCTGAGGGGTCTGGGGTTAGAGGCTGTAGCTGAGGGCTCTGGGGTTAGAGACTGTAGCTGAGGGGTCTGGGGTTAGAGACTGTAGCTGAGGGGTCTGGGGTTAGAGGCTGTAGCTGAGGGGTCTGGGGTTAGAGACTGTAGCTGAGGGGTCTGGGGTTAGAGATCGTAGCTGAGGGGTCTGGGGTTAGAGATCGTAGCTGAGGGGTCTGGGGTTAGAGATCGTAGCTGAGGGGTCTGGGGTTAGAGATCGTAGCTGAGGGGTCTGGGGTTAGAGATCGTAGCTGAGGGGTCTGGGGTTAGAGATTGTAGCTGAGGGGGGCTGGGGTTATATGCTGTAGCTGAGGGGTCTGGGGTTAGAGACTGTAGCTGAGGGGTCTGGGGTTAGAGACTGTAGCTGAGGGGGGCTGGGGTTAGAGACTGTAGCTGAGGGGGGGCTGGTGTTGGGGCCGTAGCTGAGGGTGTTGGGATTGAAGACCATCTTTAGACATAATTAATATTTTTGCATGTCCGTTGCTCTGGCAGGTGGGGAAGCAGCAGGAGATTTTGGAGGCGGGACATGACCCAGAGGAGCTGAAGCAACACGGCATCCTGCTGGACACTGACCTGCACAGCCATGGAGACTGCCCGAGCGTGCCCAGAGTGAGGTGGGGGATATTATATTGGTCACCATTTAATTACACATAAAAATGAGCGATCTCTGTAGTTTCTAAAGTCTTTAGAGCTCTCCACACTGAGACGGCAGAACTTCTTAAAGCACTAAATGTTGCACAGCAACAGACGAGGCCAGTTTAAACAACACAAATATACACAAATACAATTCAAAAGAAAAACAATAAAATCAAAAGAAACACATCAAAAAAATTTACATCAAAATTCAGTTTGAATATCCTGCCATTTCGGGACGGACATACACTGTTTTAAACTTAGGTGCTCAAACAGGAGCATTTTCAGCCTGGATTTAAAAAGTATCTAGTACCGGGGTTCTTCTAATGCTCTCTGGTTCCATTAAAGAACAGCACAGCATCTAAACTCTGCTTCTCTATGTTCAATCTTTACTGTAGGCAGGACTGACTGACGTATATACACACACACACACACACACACACACACACACACACTGCTTCTACATCATTAATACATTCATAGACCAGTAACAAAACCTTTAAGTGGAACATACTGGTAGCGAGTGTAAGGATTTAGGAATGAAGGTGATGTGTTACTGTATTTTACTCCCAGTTAAACTCTGGCAGCCATTTAGGACCATTACAGTGATCAACCCTGCTAGACGTGAAGGTGTGGATGAGTTTGTCCAGGTCTGGTTTAGTCAGAAAATCCTGGTAAAATGGGTTTTTCGTTGCAGCTGTTGACCCTGGTGATGCTCACTCTGTAAAGCTTTGTGACAACATCTGTTGCATATAAATGAATAAACTTTACGTTCTGTAGCTTTCAGGGCCCTCGAATCCAGATAGGCAGCTTCTGCTAGATACCAGATCAAAAACTCTTAGAAAGTTCTGTCCTTTCCAGTCACTGATTTAAAGACTCTGCCTACTTTGTTCCAGCCTGATAAAAAAAAATTAAATATTCAATGAAAATGCAAATAATCGAGCTGTGTCACAATGATTCACAGTGATCGAGTGTCTCTGGTGTGTTTCCAAACAGGTACCTGCTCCAGGTGTTCACCAAGCCCATCTTCTCAGAGGACACGTTCTTCCTGGAGCTGATAGAGCGCCGGGGGGCCACCGGATTCGGCGAGGGGAACATCCGCGCCCTCTGGAGATCCGTTCAGTCCTACATGGAGAACGAGGGCCACAAACACAGACTGGACTCCAGTCTGATTAAAACCAAGAAAACTGGACCACATTGATGACCAGTCTGATTGCCAGATATCTCAATGTGCTGTACATGAATGTATTTATCCCTGAAATAGTTACTTAGTATTTAAAGCAGTGGTGCTCAGAGCGACATTCCTTAGAAACGATCTGGGTCAGTTTATGTTTGTTTTGTAAGACGACTGTATCTCGTATTCCGTTAAGCGGAAAATTAAACACAACTCTAAATGGAGTATAATTTATGTTCACTTCATGACTCATACTAAATTTCATACTAACGTTCTGCGTCAAGGTATGTACAGAGTCTATAAACTCGAGCACAAATATTTCTCTCGCGCGCAGAGATGGTACTGCACTTCGCGCGTGAGGAAATATGTCAAATGGCACGAGTAAATAAAGCATTAAAGAAGAACAAGAAGACTTGTTTGAGTGTATGTTTATGGAAATTGCGAGTGCGGTTCCTCTTCCTGTGCTCGCGAGTTTCACATTTACGCACAGGAATAAACATTTACGTGAGAGGGTTGGGTTGGGTTGGGTTGGATTGGGAGAGAGGGCCCAGGCTTCGCTACTGGTGTATGTGGGTGTTTCCCTGCCCCCTAGTGTGTGCTCCTAGTGTGTGTGTGTATGTGGGTGGTGTAATGTGGAGTTCCAATTCCTCTGTGTGTAAACAAAACAGCAAATAGTTCTAAATGCTATGTGTCTATAGGGTGTGTCTTAAAATCTAGTGAGTGTCTACATATTCAGCATTTTACGTCATAGTATGAACGCTCCCGACATGTAGGCTGTCCCAATTCTTAGATACCTTAAACATTCTGGGTGCGTCCCAAATTGCGTACTCAGTTGGAGCTAGTGCGCACTGCCTGCCCGTTAAAGCAGTACGTTCTTTCACATCTTCTTAGGAAGGAAGCACCACTAAGGCAATCCCATGATGCACAGCAGGCAAATCTACGAGCAGTGAAGTCGTTTTAAAATGTATGATATTTTGATGCTCTCTGGTGTTTTTTGTCATATAATCACACAAAACAGCGTTTTATTTGCAACTTTTGCAACGTGTCCATTTTGCAGTTTTATACTCGAGCCATTAGCATATATGCTAGCGGATTTTTAAGCCTCGTGCTATTGTTTTGGATGCCGGCCGGTAGCTTAGCAACCAGCTAAACCACCGGTCGCTTGCAGTGGGCGGGAACAAGCCGTGACGTAGTCACTCTAACTAGAGCGTCTCAGTCAGTATAGGAGTAAACAGCTGCCTACCTTGTCAGTGCCTACTTAGACAGCTCACTAGGTTTTGAGACAAACCCTTCCATTTTGTAGTAATAATTAACAGTATATCGCAGCATATGTCATTGCAATACTCAGCAATCATAATCATTTTGTATCGTGACTTAAGAGTCAGGCGTCCTTCAGTGATTTCCAACGCTCTAGTTAACAGTGTCAACACAAAGCCATGTATTCTCCATAGACAACAGAATAGGTCGTACTGAAGAGCTTCTGTGAAATAATGCCACCTTCACAAGCTCCACCACTGATGTGGAGACCCCACTGAACACCTTCCAATGAACCGAAACGTCCAGACCTTCTCATCCAATGTCACTGCCAAATCTGTTTTGAACAAAATGATTAAAATTTCTACAAACACGTTTCCGAATTTTGTTACTGGCTGTTGTAAGCAGCTCCAAGTCAGTGTCCATGGTTTTGGAATGAGATGTCCAACAATTCATATTAACTAATAGAATATTATTAATATCACAGCTTTCTGCTGGTTAATCTTGGAAAATAGGTTAAGACCACCGAGAGAATCCATAAAGTGCTGCATAATCATTCTCACCAGCCAGACTCTGATTGATTTATTCTGTTACAGCGCCCTCTGCTGTTGGAGCTGCTGTTATCTGCAAGTCCTCAGTAGCACCAGCGTCAAGGTTGGACGTTTCGTCCTCATAAATGTGTTGATGGTGATGCGCAGGCGGCTGTGTTATCTCGAGAAGGCTAAAAGACGAGGGGCTCATTTTCATATGCATGAGGGGTCTGAATGAGGGGGCTTAGGAGGACATCATGAATACTTATGAGGACAAGACGACCTGATCCTGATTTAGCAGGCTTGGATAGAGAGACCTGATGATCATCACCTAGTAGTATGTAATAATATTAACAGTAATAACGATAATAGATTCCAGTTCTCCTTGATATAAAGTCTTTGAAGACATGGCCATGGAAAAGGTTCATGTTCTTAACAGTGAATTAAAACTGAATAACTTTGTACAAACATCGTCCTTGATGGCCACATTAGCACGTTCAAAAGATCTCTTCTTTCATTCGTTTTTATTTACTCAGTAAACACTTTATTATGTAAATATTAAACAGTATTAATAGAGTAAGTAGAGCTTTTACATACATCAGTGTATGTTATTTAACCCTTTTCAAGCTTCTCCTTGTAGAAACAACCCAGTATTATTATCAGTTCTCATCTAATACCTGCTTTGACTGCTCAGTACTTCATTAAGCTAAATCAAGATTACTGCTGAAGGAACTGAATACATTCATACAATGTCTGGGGCATCCAGGAGAAATCTAGAACTACACTTTGTTCTTCAAACTGGAGCTCAAGATATGATCTACTTCTTTTACAATAAAATATTCATGTTACTTTGTATTGTATGTATGATTATTTACATCTGTTCTAATCATATCTGCTGTTCTTACTGCTGAACATACTCTTACTGATCAGATACACACTTTTAAACCACCAGCTCAGACTTACAGTAGTACACAGTAGTGTGTATGGAGTTTTGGAAAATGGCCCCAGTAGCTGTTCAGAACCCGATATGTTCATAGGATTTGTCCCATGAACATTTTCTCTGGAACATCACTGGATCCTCAGAATTACAAGCTCGTAATGAAAACATGTAAGCAAATCACTACTGACTCATTTCCATCATCAAACATCCTCATTATTCTTTTAATGTTCATTCAGTTCAGTACTCAGTTTAATAATCACTACTGACTACTGATAAACTCATTTACACCATCAAACATCCTCGTTATTCTTTTAATGTTCATTCAGTTCAGTACTCAGTTTAATAATCACTACTGACTACTGATAAACTCATTTACACCATCGAACCTCCTCATTATTCTTTTCAAAGAAACAGTAGTTCAGTATTGTTTTGTCCTGTTTTCTAATGATTGTGAGACACAAACAAAATACCAAAAATACTTGGTTTTCTTCTGGGACTATTTTAATCTCACAGCGTCCTGCATGTATTCCTCCATCATGAATGGAGTTTAAGACTGAAATCTTCTCTAAACTATCATAAACAGCGTCTCAGACACCAGACAGTGTATTTATAACCATCTACTGTAATAACTTTCTGTGAGGGAGCTTTTAGAGGTGGACGTCTGGTTTCATTCACTACCACTGTGAACAGTTCTGACTGTATCTATGATGGAGAGTTTCACAAAGAACCTCTCTAAACAATGCAGGCATATTTAAAACTGGTGGAATTCCCCTGTGCACCAACAAGAGGGATACAGAGAGGTTTAGGGGCCTTTAACTAAATGTAGTAGAGAGGATGCAGTGCTGGTGTGTGGCCACTGGGTGACGGTAAATCAGCTGTTTTGTTTCTCTAATTAGAGCCTCGCAGCTTGTAGGACTGCAAGTTTCCTGAAGTGAACAAATTCCTGTTCACACTGCAGAGTGAGTGGAATTTTCCAAAGAATCCATCAACTTCATTATCAGCTTTACACCCAGTGAAGTGCTCCAATAACACATCCCTGAACAAAGCACTGCAGTACACTGACCTACAGTATCAGTCCTTATGCAAAGGAAATATATTTGCATCTCTCTTCATAACGGGTCCTTTATAAAATATATTTACATGCAGCTTGCAAAATATACAGAACTACACCCAGTCCTGGACAGACAGTGATTATCTAAACAGTAAGAGAGTTTAACACTAAACACTACAACACTAAACACACACAACCCCTATATTTACACCAAACCCTAACCCCTACATTTACATTAAACCTTAACCCCTACATTTACACTAAACCTTAACCCCTACATTTACACTAAACCTTAACCCCTACATTTACACTAAACACTAACCCCTACATTTACACTAAACACTAACCCCTACATTTACATTAAACCCTAACCCCTACATTTACACTAAACACTAACCCCTACATTTACACTAAACCTTAACCCCTACATTTACACTAAACCCTAACCCCTACATTTACACTAAACACTAACCCCTACATTTACATTAAACCCTAACCCCTACATTTACACTAAACACTAACCCCTACATTTACATTAAACCTTAACCCCTACATTTACACTAAACCTTAACCCCTACATTTACACTAAACACTAACCCCTACATTTACACTAAACCCTAACCCCTACATTTACACTAAACACTAACCCCTATATTTACATTAAACCTTAACCCCTACATTTACACTAAACCTTAACCCCTACATTTACACTAAACACTAACCCCTACATTTACACTAAACCCTAACCCCTACATTTACACTAAACCTTAACCCCTACATTTACACTAAAACCTAACCCCTACATTTACACTAAACCCTAACCCCTACATTTACAATAAACACTAACTCCTACATTTACACTAAACCCTAACTTCTACATTTACACTAAACAATAACCCCTACATTTACACTAAACCCTAACCCCTACATTTACACTAAACAATAACCCCTACATTTACACTAAACCTTAACCCCTACATTTACACTAAAACCTAACCCCTACATTTACACTAAACCTTAACCCCTACATTTACACTAAACACTAACTCCTACATTTACACTAAACCCTAACCCCTACATTTACACTAAACACTAACCCCTACATTTACACTAAACACTAACTCCTACATATACACTAAACCCTAACTGCTACATTTACACTAAACCTTAACTCCTACATTTACACTAAACACTAACTCCTACATTTACACTAAACACTAATTCCTACATTTACATTAAACCCTAACCCCTACATTTACACTAAACCCTAACTCCTACATTTACACTAAACCCTAACGCCTACATTTACACTAAACACTAACCCCTACATTTACACTAAACCCTAACTCCTACATTTACACTAAACCCTAACTCCTACATTTACACTAAACACTAACCCCTACATTTACACTAAACACTAACTCCTACATTACACTAAACACTAACCCTACATTTACACTAAACACTAACTCCTACATTTACACTAAACCCTAACCCCTACATTTACACTAAACACTAACCCCTACATTTACACTAAACACTAACCCTACATTTACACTAAACACTAACCCCTACATTTACACTAAACACTAACTCCTACATTTACACTAAACCCTAACTCCTACATTTACACTAAACCTTAACTCCTACATTTACACTAAACACTAACTCCTACATTTACACTAAACAATAACTCCTACATTTACATTAAACCCTAACCCCTACATTTACACTAAACCCTAACTCCTACATTTACACTAAACCCTAACGCCTACATTTACACTAAACACTAACCCCTACATTTACACTAAACCCTAACTCCTACATATACACTAAACCCTAACTCCTACATTTACACTAAACCTTAACTCCTACATTTACACTAAACCTTAACCCCTATATTTACACTAAAACTTAACCCCTACATTTACACTAAACCCTAACTTCTACATTTACACTAAACCTTAACCCCTACATTTACACTAAACCTTAATCCCTACATTTACACTAAACCCTAACCCCTACATTTACACTAAACACTAACTCCTACATTTACACTAAACCTTGACCCCTACATTTACACTAAACCCTAACCCCTACATTTACACTAAACACTAACTCCTACATTTACACTAAACCTAACCCCTACATTTACACTAAACACTAACCCCTACACTTACACTAAAACACTAACCCCTACATTTACACTAAACACTAACTCCTACATTTACACTAAACCTTAACTCCTACATTTACACTAAACCCTAACCCCTACATTTACACTAAACCTAACCCCTACATTACACTAACACTAACTCCTACATTTACACTAAACACTAACTCCTACATTTACACTAAACCCTAACCCCTACATTTACACTAAACACTAACCCTACATTTACACTAAACACTAACTCCTACATATACACTAAACACTAACTCCTACATTTACACTAAACCTAACTCCTACATTTACACTAAACACTAACCCTACATTACACTAAACACTAACCCTACATTTACACTAAAACCTAACTCCTACATTTATACTAAACACTAACTCCTACATTTACACTAACCCTAACTCTTACATTACACTAAACCCTAATCCTACATTTACACTAAACACTAACCCTACATTTACACTAAACACTAACTCCTACATTTACACTAAACACTAACCCCTACATTTACACTAAACACTACCCCTACATTTACACTAACACTAATCCTACATTTATACTAAACACTACCCTACATTTACACTAAACACTAACCCTACATTTACACTAACACTAACGCCTACATTTACACTAAACACTAACTCCTACATTACACTAACACTACTCTACATTACACTAAACACTAACTCCTACATTTACACTGAAAACTAACTCCTAAATTTGCAATAAACACGAACTTCTACATTTACACTAAACTCTAACCCTTACATTTACACGAAACCATAATTCCTACATTTACATTAAACACTAAACCTTACATTTACACTAAACCCTAACTCCTACATTTACACTAAACCCTAACTCCTACATTTACACTAAACACTAACTCCTACATTTACACTAAACACTTAACGACCCTACATTTTCACTACACCCTAACTCCTACATATAACACTAAACCCTAACTCCTACATTTACACTAAACCTTAACTCCTACATTTACACTAAATAAAACCTTGACCCCTACAATATTTAGCTACTAAACCTTAATTCTCCTACATTTACACTAAACCCTAACCCCTACTTTTACACTAAACATACCACTTACATTTACACTAAACCTTTACGCCCTACATTTACACTAAACCTTAACCCCTACATTTACACTAAACCCTCAACACCCTACATATACACCTAAACCCTAACTCTCTACATTTGAGCACTATATTCCCCCCCTTAAGCCCCTACATTTACACTAAAGCCATAACCAGCCTACATTTACATGCTAAACACTAACATCCTACATATCGCACTAAAACCCTAACTCCTTACATTTACCCTAAACCTTAATCTCCTACATATACACACAAATACTAAACTCCTTCATTACACTAAACCTTAACTCTCTAACATCTAACTCCCCCCGACCCACAACTTATTTATTTGTACAGATGTACACTAAACAACCCTAACTCCTACATATATACGTCAAACGCCTAACTCCTACATTTACACTACATAAACACTAACTCCTACATATACACTAAACCAAACTCTCTATCATTTACACTAAACGGCGTAACTTCCTACATTTACATAAACCCTAAGCCCAACATTTAGCACTAAACCCTAACACCTACATTTACACTAAACCTTAAATCTCCTAGCATATACACCTAAACTCCCTAACTCCTACATATATACAATAACACTAACCCCTACATTTACACTAAACACTAAATCCTACATATACATTCTAAACCCTAACTCCTATCATATATGACTAAACACTAACCCCTAGCATTACACTAAACCTTAAGCCCCTACATTTACTACTTAATGCACTAACTCCCTACTTATACCTAAAACAAACCCTCAACTCCTACATATATACTCAAACACTAAGGCCCTACATTTACACCAAACACTAACTCCTACATATACACTATACCCCTAACTCCTACAATATACTAAACCCTAAACCCCTCCACATTATTATGCACTAAACCTTGAACGCCCCTACATTATCAGCTAAACATCTAACTCCTACATATAGCATAAACACTAACTCCTTACATTTAACACCTCAAACCCTAACCCCAACAATTTACCACTAAACCTTAAAACCCCTACATTTACACTAACCCTAACCCCTACATTTACACTACGACCCTAACCTCCTACATTTAACACTAAAGCCCTAACTCCTAGCATTTACACTAAATCTCTTAACCCCTACATTTACACTAAACCACTAACTCCCTACATATAGCACGTAAACCCTAACCCCTACTTTACACGTAAACCCTAACCTCCTACATGTTACACTAAACCTTATCCCCTACGCATTTACACTAAAACACTTAACTCCTACATATACAACTAACCCTAACCCCCTACATTCTAGCACTAACCCTAACTCCTAAATTTATACTAAAGCCTTAAACCCCCTACATTTACACTAAACCTTAACCCGCTACATTTCGCACTAAACACTACTACCCCGAACATTTACACAAAACCCTAACGCCCTACATTACACTAAACCTTAACCCCATACATTTACACAAACCCATAACCCCTACATATGATACTAAACCCTAACCCCTACATTTACACTAAATCCTAATTCCTACATTTATCACTAAACACTAACTCTCTCCTACATTTACACAAAACACTAACTCCTCACATTGTACACTAAACACTAACTCCTACAATTACACTAAACCCAAACACATACTTTACACTAAATCCTTAGCCTCTACATTTACCACTAAAACCCTAAACTCTAGCATATACACGAAACACTAACCCCTACATTTACTCTAAAAAAAACCCTAACACCTACATTTACTCTAAACACTAACCCCTACATTTACACTAAACCCTAACCTCCTACAATATATAACTAAACCTTATACCCCTAGCATTAACAGCTTAACACTAACTCCTACAATACACTAACCCTAACTCTAGCATATATACTATAACACACTAAGCCCACATTACAACCAAACACTAACTCCTACATATACACTAAAACCCCTAACTCCTACAGTATATACGCGAAAAGCCCTAACCCCGCTACATTTACACTAAAGCCTTAACGCCCTATATTTACACTAAACACTAACTCCTACAAATAGCACTAAACACTAACCCTTAGCATATAGGCACTAAACCCTAACCCCTACATTTTCAGCACTAAACCTTCACCCCCCTACATTTAACTAAACCCTAACCCCTAATTTACACTAAAACCCTAACTCACTACATTTACACTAAACCCTAACGTCCTACATTTTACACCAAACCATAACCCCAACATTAATCACTAAATCACTAACTCCTCACATATACACTAAACCCTAACCCCTACATTTACCTAAACCGCTAACTCCTACAGTTACACTAAACCTTAACCCCTAATTTACACTAAACACTAACTCCTACATATACCACTAAACTCCTAAACCCCTCACAGTACACTAAACCCTCACTCCTACATTTATACTAAACCTTAACCCCTCACATTACACTAACCCTTAAGCCCCTACATTTACACTAAACACAAGACCCCTACATTTACAACTAAAACACTAACCCCTTACAGTTTAATCACTAAACCGTAACCTCCTACATTTACACTAAACCCTAACCCCTACATATATACAAACACTAACCCCTACATTTACCCTACACCCTAATTCCTAGCATTTACACTAAACACTAACTCCTACTTTACACAAAACACTAACTCCTACATTTAGCACTAAACACTAACTCCTACATTTATCACTAAACCCTAATCCCATACATTTACACTAAATCCTTACCTCTTACAGTTACACTAAACCCTAAACTCTAGCATAAACACTAAACACAAACCCCTACATTTACACTAAACCCTATCTCCTACATTTACACTAAACACTAACCCCTACATTTACACTAAACCCTAACACTCTAATTCTAGCACTAAACGCCTAACTCCTACATTTACCCTAAACCCCTAACCCTACATTTTACACGTAAACACATAACCCCTACATTTACACTAAACTTAAGCCGCCTACATTATACACTAAACCCCTAACCCCCTACATTTACACTAAACACTAACCCCAACATTACATTAAACCCTAACCCCTACATTTTACCTAAACACTAACCCCTACATTGACATTAAACCTTAACCTCCTACATTTAGCACTAACACCTTAACACCCCTACATTTACACTAAACACTTAACCCCCTACATTTACTCTAAACCCTAACCCCTACATTTACACTAAACACTAACCCCTATATTTACATTAAACCTTAACCCCTACATTACACTAAACCTTAGCGACGCCCATACATTTAGCACTAAACACTAACACCCTACAATTAACACTAAACCCCTAACCCCTACATTTACACTAAACCTTAACCCCTACATTTACACTTAAAACCGCATAAACCCCAACATTTACACTAAACCCTAACCCCTACATTTACAATAAAACAACAATACTCCTACATGATACACTGAAACCCCTAACTTCTACATTTACACTAAACAATAACCCCTACATTTAGCACTAAACCCTAACCCCTACATTTACACTAAAGCCAATAACCCCTACATTAACACTAAACGCTTATACCCCTACATTTACACCTAAAACTAACCCCTGACCTTATTACACAAAACCTTAAGCCCCATACATTTACACTAACCACTAACTCCTACATTTACACTAAAACCCTAACCCCTCCCTAGCATTTACACAAAACACTAAACCCCTACATTTACACTAAACACAAACTCCTACATATAGCAACTAAACCCTAACTGCTACATTTACACTACACCTAAAACGCCTACATTTACACGAAACTCTAACTATCCTACATTCTTACACAAACACTAATTCCTACATTTACATTAAACCCTAACCCCTACATAACACTAATCCTCTAAGCTCCAACATTATACACTAAACCCTAACCTCTACATTTATCACTAAACACAAACCCCTACAATTTAGCACTAAACCCTAACTCCTACATTTACACTAAATCCCTAACTCCTACATTTACCACACAACCCTCAAACCCCTACATTTACACTAAATCACTAACATCCTACATTTTCAACTAAACACTAACCCCCTACATTTACACTAAACACTAACTCGCTACATTTACACTAAACCCTAACGCCCTACATTTACACTAAACAGCTAACCCCTACATTTAGCACTATTACCACCAACTCCTACATTTAGCACTAAACACTAACCCTCCCTACATTTACACTAAACACTAACTCCTACATTTACTCTAAAACCCCTAACTCCTACATTAGCACTAACCACGGCTTAACTCCAACATTTACATAAAACACTAACTCCTACATTTACACAAAAGCAATAACTCCTACATTTACATTAAACCCCCACAACCGCCAACATTTACACTAAACCCTAACTTCCTACATTTAGCACTAAACCCAAGCCCTACATTTATCACTAAACACTCAACCCCTACATTTAGCAACTAAACGCCTAACTCCTACCATCTATAAACACTAAACCCTAACTCCTACATTTAGCACTAAACCTTAACTCCTACATTTACACTAAACCTTAACCCCCTATATTTACACTAAAACTTAACGCCCTACAATTAGCAACTACACCCTAAACTTCTAACATTTACACTAAACCTTAACCCCTACATTTAGCACTAAAACCTTAATCCCTACATTACACTAAATCCCTAACCCCTACATTTACACTAAAGCCATAACCCCTACTTTTAACACTAAACTCTTGACCCTACATAGCAGCAAGAACCTTAACCCCTACATTTACACTAAACCCTAACCCCTACATATACCACTAAACCCTAACTCCTAATTTACACTAAACCTTAAAACCGCCTACATTAGCACTAAACCTTAACCCCTACACCTTACACTAAATCCCTAACCCCTACATATACACTAAACAATAACCCCTACATTTAACACTAAACCTTAACCCCTAAATGTAACACTAAAACTCTAACCGCCTACATTTAGCACTAAAACGCTTAACCCCTACATTTACACATAAACACTAACTCACATTTTACACTAAACGCCTACCCCCTACATTTACACTAAACACAAACCCCTACACTTTACACTAAACACTAACCTCCTACATAGTCACACTAAACCCTACCTCCTACATTTACACTAAACCTTAACTCCTACATTTACACTAAACACTAACTCCTACATTTACACTAAACACTAATTCCTACATCTACATTAAACCTAACCCCCTACATATTACACTAACACTAACTCCTACATTTACACTAAACACTAACTCCTACATTTAGCACTAAACCCTAACCCCTACATTTAGCACTAAACACTACCCCTCTATTTACACTGAAACCACTAACTTCCTACATTACACAAAACACTAACCCCCTACATTTACCATTACACTAAACACTCAACCCTACATTTAAACTAAACCCTAACTCCTAGCATGTACACTAAACCTTAACTCCTACATTTACAGCTAAACACTCAACTCCTACATTTACCTAAACAATAACCCTACATTTACATTAAACGGCCTCAACCCCTACATTTACACTCAAACCCTAACTCCTATCATTTACACTAAACCCTAACGCCTACATTTACACTAAACACTAACTCCCTACATTTAGCTCTAAACCCTTAACTCCGACATATACACTAAACCCTAACTCTCTACATTTACAGCTAAACCTTAACGCCTACATTTACACTAAACCATGACTCCCTATATTTACACCTATAACCTTAATCCCCACATTAACACTAAACCCTGAACCCCTACATTTACCTAAACACTAACTACTACATTTTACACTACAACCTTGACCCCCTACATTTACACTAAACGCTTAACCCCTACATTTACACTAAACCCTAACCCCTACATATATCACTAAACCCTAACACCTACATTTACCTCTAATCCTTAACCCCTACATTTACACTAAACGCTTAAACCCCTACATTTACACAAACACTAACTCCGACATATACCACTAAACCCTAACTCCTACATTTACACTAAACCCTTCAACGTCCTACATATAATCACTAAATCCTAACATCGCTCCATTTACACTAAACCTTAACTCTCTACATTTACACTAAACGCCTAACTCCTACATATATACTAAACCTCCTAACTCCTACATTGACACTAAACACTAACTCCTACATATACACTAAACGCCTAACTCCTACATTTACACTAAACCTTAAACTCCTACATTTACATTAAACCCTAAATCCTACATTTATCACTAAATCCTAACACCTACAATTAGTCACTAAACCATAACACCTACATAACACTAAACCTCTAACTCTACATATATACTAAACACTAAACCCCTACAGATTTAGCGTAGCTAAACACTAAATCCTCCATATACACGAAAAACCCACAACTCCTACATATATACTAAACACTAACCCCTACATATTACACAAACCTTAACTCCCTACATTTACACGATTAACAACTAACTCCTACATATACACTAAAACCCTAACGCCTACGATATATACAAAACACTAAGCCCTACATTTACAACCAAACACTAACTCCCTACATAACACTAAAACCCTAATACTCCTACATATATACTAAACCCTAACCTCCCTACATTTACACTAAACGCTTAACTCCTACATTTCCACACTAAACTCTAACTCCTACATATACACTAAACACTAACCCTTACATTTACACTAAACCCTAACCCCTAATTTAACACTAAACCCTTAACCCCTACATTTTACACACTAAACCTAACCCCTCACATTTAGCAACTAAACCCACTCACTCCTACATTTTACACTAAACCCTTAAAGACTCCTACATTTACACTAAAGCCTAACCCCTACATTTACACTAAACACTAACTCCTACATATACACAAAACCCCCAAAGAAACTACCCTATCAAAACGCCCTACATTTACACTTAAACCCTAACTCCTACAATTACACTAAACCTTCAACCCCTACATTACACTAAACACTAAATCCTACATAAACACTAAACCCTAACCCCTACATTTAGCACTAAACGAAGCCCAAACACCTACATTTATACTTAAACCTTTAACGCCCCCTACATTTTATCACTAAACCTTAACCCTACATTTACAACTAAACACTAACCCCACATTTACACAATAACACTAACACCC
The DNA here is from genome assembly GCA_021613375.1 of Megaleporinus macrocephalus. NCBI lineage: Eukaryota > Metazoa > Chordata > Actinopteri > Characiformes > Anostomidae > Megaleporinus > Megaleporinus macrocephalus. Next base: position 27,279,880 of record CM038715.1, on the reverse strand, counting down.
TACAATTTTACACTAAACCTTAACCCCTACATTTAGGCACTAAACCCTAAAACCCCCTCACATATACTACTCAAACAACTAACCCCTACAGTTACACTAAATCCTAATCCTACATTTATCACTAAACACTAACTCCTACATTTACCACAAAACACTAACTCTACATTTACCTAAACACTAACTCCTACATTATACACTAAACCCTAACCCATACATTTAGCACTAAATCCTTCAAGCTCATACATTTACCTCAACCCTAAACTCTACATATAGCACTAAACACTAAACCCCACATTTACACTAAACACTAACTCCTACATGTACACTAAACACTAACCCCTATTGGGGACATTTACACAAACCTAACTCCCTACAATTATAAACTAAAACTAAAGCCTTAACCCCTACATTTATTACTCTTAACACTAACTCCTACATATACACTAAACCCAAACTCGCTACAATACTAACGTAAAGCACCAACCCTCACATTTACACGCAAACACTAACTCCCTATACATAGACACTAAACCCTAACCTCCTCATTATATACTAACCCCTAACCCCCTACATTTACACTAAACCTTAACTCCCTATATTTAGCACTAAAGCACTAACTCGCTACATTATACACTAAACATCTATAACCCCATTAGCATTTTACACTAAACCCTAACCCCTACATTTAGCACTAAAACTAAACTCTTAAACACCCTACAATACACTAAACCCTAACCCCTACATTTAGCAAACAAAACGCCTAAACACCTACATTTACACTAAACCCTAACTCCGACATTTGCACTAAACCTTAAGACCCCTACATTTACAACAACCACTAACTCCTACATATATGCACTAAAGAGCCCTACCCAAACCCCTCACATTTACACTAAACTCCAACTCTCATTTACAACACTAAACCTTAACCTTCCCTACATTTACAGCTCAGACACAACCTCCAACAATATACAAACTAAACCCTAACCACCTACATTTACAACTAACATCCCTACCTCCTACATTTATACTAAACCTTTAACCCCCTTAACATTTACCGACTAAATAAACCTTAACCCCTACATTTATCATCTAAACACTAAACCCCTACATTTACGACTAAACACAAAAACCCCCTCAGCATTTAGCACTAAACGCATAACCCCTACATTTAGCACTAAACCCTAAGCCCCTAGCGATATATACTAAACCCTAACCCCTACATTTACACTAAACCCTAATTCCTAGCATTTACACTAACACACTAATCCTACATTTACACAAAACAACTAACTCGCTACATACACTAAACACTAACCTCTACATTTACACTAAACCTAACCCATACATTTGCACTAAATCCTTACACTCTACATTGACACGTAAAACGCCGAAACTCTACATATACACTAAACACTAACCCCTACATTTACACTAAACTCCTAACTCCTACAATTACACTAAACACTAACCCAACCCCTACACATTTACACTAAACCCTAACTCCTACATTTACACTAAACCCTAACTCCTACATTTACATCTAAACCCTAACGCTCCTACATTTACACTAAACACTAACCCCAACATTACATTAAACCCTAACTCCCTACTTTTAGCACTAATCGCCTAACTCCCTACATTTACACTAAAAACCCTAACACCTACATTTACACTAAACCTAACTCCTACATTTACACTAAACCTACTAACCCCTACATTTACACTAAACCTTCACCCCTAGCATTTACAAACTAAACCCTAACCCCCTACATTTACACTACACCTTAACCCCTACATTTAGCACCTAAACCTTTAACCCCTACATTTCCACTAAACACTAACTCCTAGCATTAACACTAAACACTAACTCCTACATTTAGCAAAAACCTTAACCTCTAGCATTTACAATAAAACACTAACCCCCTACATTTGGCAAAGCTAAACCCTATCTCCTACATTTACACAAAACACTATCTCCTACATTTACAATAAACACTACCTTCCTACATTTACACTAAACCCTAATTCCCCTACATTGGGGGGGCACTAAATCCGAACATCTACATTTCCACTAAATCCCTAACCTCTAGCATATCACTCAAACACAAACCCCTACATTTACACTAAACCCTAACTCCCTACATTACACGAAACCTTAACCCCTACATTTACACTAAACACTAACTCCTACATAAACACTAAACCCTAACCCCACATTTCAGCACTAAAACCCTAACTCCTCATTTACACTAAAATAAACCTTAACCCCTAAACATTAACACTAAAACTACACTCCTTACATATAACACTAAACACTAACCCCTACATTACACTAAACCCTAACTCCTACATTTATACTAAACCTTAACCCCTACATTTACATCTAAACCTTAACCCCTACTTTACACTAAACACTAACCCCCTACCATTTAACACTAAACACTAACCCCTAGTCATTTAACAATAAACCTTAACCCCTCTACATTTACACTAAACCCCTAACCCCTAGAAACATATAAAACAAAACACTACCCCTACATTTACACTAAACCCTCATTCCACATTTACTACTAAACACTAACTCCTACATTTACTCACAATACCCTAACTCCTTACATTAACACTCAGAGAAACACTTAACTCCTACATTTCCACTAAACCTAAACCCATACATTTACAACTAAATCCTGTACCTCATCATCCTCTACATTTATGCAACTAAACCCTAAACTCCTACATATACACTAAACACTAACTCCCTACATTTACACTAAACGGCCTAACTCCTTACATTTACACTAAACACTTAACGCCTCCTACATTTACACAAAACACTAATCCCCCTACATTTACACTAAACGCCTAACTCCTACATTTACATAAACCCTAACTCCTACATTTACACTAAAGCCCTAACTCCTACATTTACACAAAATCACTAACCCCATACATTTACATTACACTCCCTAACTCCTACATTTACACTAAACCCTAAACTATCCTACATTTACACTAAAACCTAACCCTTCTTCTACATTTAGCACTAAACACTAACTCCTAATCAATTACACAAACCCTAATAACCCCTACATTTATCACTAAACCTTCACCCCTACATTTACACTAAAACCCTAACCCCCTACATTTACACTAAACCTTAACCCCTAACATTTACACTAAACCTTAACCCGCTATCATTTCCCGCATAAAGGCACTAAACTCCTACATTAAGCACTAAACACTAACTCCTACATTTACACAAAACCTTAACCTCTATCATTTACAATAAAACACTAACCCCTACAATTTGCACTAAACCCCTAACTCTCACATTTACACTAAACACTAACTCCTCATTTACAATAAACAGCTCCATCCGTCCAGTTTACAACTAAACCCTAACCCCTACATTGGCACTAAATCACTAACCTCTACATGTTAGCACTAAACCTCCTAACTGCTCTACATATACACAAAACACTAACCCCTATACATTAGCACTAAACACTAACTATCCTACATTTACCCGCAAACACTAACTCCTACATATACACTAAACCCTAACTCCTACTTATAATACTAAACAACAAAGCACCCTACATTTAAACAGCAACACTAACTTCCTACATTTACACAAAACCCTAACTACCCACATTTAGCACATAAACGCTCAAACTCCTACATTTACAACCAAACACTAACTCCCTACCTTTATCACTAAACCGTTATCCCCTACATTTCAACACTAAACACTAAATCCTACATTTACATCTAAACCTTAACCCCTACATTATACACAAAGAACACTAACTCCTACATAGACAATAAAACACTAACCCTTACATTTACACTAAACCCTACACACCCTACATTTATACTAAACCTTAACCCCTTAGCTTTACACTAAACCCTTACTCCTACATTTACACTAAACCCTAACCCCTTACAGTTTAGCACTAAACCCTAACTCCTACATTTACACTAAACGCCTCACTCCTACATTTTACACTAAACTCTTAACCCCTACATTTAGCACGACACACTAACTCCTAGCATATACCACTAAAACCCTAACCCCCTACATTTACACTAAACCCTAACCCCTACATTTACACTAAACGCTTAACTCCTACATTTACACTAAACCCTAACCCCTACATCTACACAAACGCCTACACCCCTCATACATTATACACTAAACCCTAACTCCAACTTTTAAACCTAAACCTTAATCCCCTACATTTACACTAAAGCGCTTAACTACCCTACATTCAACACTAAACACTAACCCCTACAATTTACACTAAACACTAACCCCTACAATTACACTACACCTTAACCCCTACATTTAGCACTAAACCCAAACCCCTACATATAGACTAAACCCTAACCCCTACATTAACCCGAAACCCCTAACCCCTACATATATACAAAAACACTAACTCCCTACATTTACACTAAAGCCCCTCATCTCCTACATTTACACTAAACACTAACTCGCTACATTTATCACTAAACCCTAACCCCCTCATTTAGGCAACTAAATCCGCTAAACACCCTGTACATTTACACTGAACCCAACCTCTACATATACACTAAACACAAACCCCTAACATTTACACTAAACACAACTCCAACATTTACACTAAACCCTAACTCCTACATTTCTACACAAACTCTAAGCCCCTACATTTACACTAAACAATAACCCATTCATTTATCACAAAACCCAAACTCCTACAGGTATCACTAAACACTAACTCTCAACATTTAGCAACTAAACACTAACTCCTACATTACACTACAAAAACCTTAACCTGTACATATTAACACTAAACACTACCCTATTCTACATTTACACTAAACCCAAACTCCTAGCATTTACACTAACACTAACTCCTTACATTTACACTAAACCCCTAATCCCAACAATTACACTAAACCTAACCCCTACATTTAACGACTACATACACTCAACTCCAACATTACACTAAACCCTAACCCTTCTACATTTACACTAAATCCTTACCTCCTAACATTTAAACTACTAAGCTCCAAACCCTCACATATTCACTAAACTCACTAACCCCTACATTTACAACTTAAACGCACTAACTCCTACATTTACACTAAACCCTAACTCCTGACATTTACACTAAACACTAACCCCTACATTTTACACTAAACACTAACCCCTACATTTACACTAAAGCCCTAACCCCTACATTTACACTAAACCCAAACTCCTTACATTACACTAAAACCCTAACTCCTAACATTTACACTAAACCTTAACCACTACATTTAACACTAAACACTAACTCCTACATATACATTGGCGAAACCCCTAAAACTCCCTACATCTTATACAAACATAACCCCTACATTTACACTAAACCTTAAACCCCTCACATTTACTCTAAACACTAAACCCTACATTTACACTAAACACTAACCCCTACATTTACACTAAACCCTAACCCTACATTTACACTAAAAAACCCTAACTCCCTACATATATACTAAACACAAACCCCCTACATTTACACTAAACCCTAATTCCTACATTTAGCACTAAACACTAACTCCTACATTTACACAAAACACTAACTCCTACATTTACAACTAAACATCTAACTCCTACATTTAACACTAAACCACTACCCCATACATTTACACTAAAATCCTTACCTCTACATTTTACACAAAACCCTAAACCTATCCTATACACTAAACACTAACCCCTACATTTACACTAAACCCTAACTCCTACATTTAGCACTAAACACTACCCCCTACATTTAGCACAAAACCCTAACTCCTACATTAAACTAAACCTTAACCCCTACAATTTAGCACTTAAACTAACTCCTACATATACACTAAACCCTAACTCCTACATATATACTAAACACTAAGTCCCTAACATGTACACCAAACACTAACTCCTACAATACACTAAACCCTAACTCCTACATATATACTCAAACGCCTAACCCCCTAGCATTTTGCACTAAAACCTTACCCCTACAATTACACTAAACACTAACCTCCTACATATACACTAAAACTCTACCCCTATACATTTACACTAAAGCCGCAACCCCTACTTTACCATCTAAACCTTAACGGCCCTACATTTGCCCCACACTAAACCCTAACCCCTACATTATCACTAACCCAAACTCCCTACATTTACACTAAACCCTAACTCCACATTTACACTAAACCCTTAACCCCTACAATTTACACTAACACACTAACTCCACATATACACTAAACCCTAACCCCTACATTTGCACTAAACCACTAACTCCGACATATTACACTAAACCTTACCCCTACAGTTACACTAAACACTACTCCTACATATACACAAAACCCTAACCCCTACATTTACACTAAACCCTAACCTCCTACATTTATACTAAAGGCATAACCCCTACATTTACACTAAAACTAAACTCTTAACCCCTACAATGACACTAAACACTAACCCCTACATTTAGCACTAAACACTAACCCCTACATTTACAGATTAAACTCTTAACGCACTACATTTCCACTAAACCTAACGAAACCCCTAAACAAACTAACCAACCCACTACCCAACACCCTACATATAAACTAAACACTAACCCCTACCATTTACACTAAACCCTAATTCCTACATTTATCACTAAACACTAACTTCCCTACATTACACAAAACACTAACTGCTACATTTACACTAAACACTAACTCCTACATTTACACTAAACGCCTAACCCATACATTTACACTTAATCCTTACCTCTACGATTTACACTAAACCCTAAACTCTAGCATATACACTACACACTAACACCTACATTTACACTAAACACTAACTCTTACATTTACACTTAAACCCTAATCCCCTTCCCGACATTTACAACTAAACCTAACCCCTACATTTAGCACTAAAGACGCGCAGAGACAACCTCGCTACCGATTTGACACTAAACACGACGCTTACATTTACTCTAAACACTATGGCCCGCACATACGCCTCTGGACACTAAACCTAAAACCTGACATTTACACTAAACCCTAACCCCTACATTTTACACTAAACCTAACGGCCTACATTTACACTAATCCCTAACCCCTCCTACATTTACACTAAACCCTAACTCCTTCATTTACAAGCTAAACCTAACCCCTACATTTACACGAAACACTAACTCCCTTAATATACAACAAAACCCTAACCCCTACATTTACACTAAACCCTAACTCCTACAATTATACTAAACCTAACGCCTACATTACACTAAAAACCTTAACCCCTACATTACACTAAACACTAACCCCTACATTTACACTAAACACTAACCCCTACATTTACACTAAACCTTAACCCCTACATTTACAACTAAACCTAACTCCTACATTTTACACTAAACCCTTACCCCTACATTGACACTAAACCCGAACCCCACATTTTAACACTAAACCCTAACCCTAACCATTTACACTAAACACTAACTCCTACATTTTACACTAAAACCCAACCCCTGACATTTTACTCTAAACCTTCACCCCTACTATTTAACTAAACCCTAACCCCCCTACATTTACACTAAACCTTAACCCCTACATTTACACTGAAACACTAAACTCCTACATTTACACAAACCCTAACCCCCTACAATATACACTAAACCCTAACCCCTACATTACACACAACCCTACTCCCGACATTTACACTAAACCTTAACCCCTACATTTAACACTAATACACTAACATCCACATATACACTAAACCCTAACCCCTTACATTTACACTAAACCCTAACTCCTACATTTATACTAAACCTTAACCCCTACTTGACACTAAACCTTAACCCCTACATTTACACTAAACCTCTAACCCCTACTTTTACACTAAACTCTAACCCCAACATTTACACTAAACCTTAACCCCCTACATTTACACTAAACCCAAACTCCTACATATATACTAAACACAACCCCTACATTTTACACTAAACCCCCTAATTCCTACATTTACACTAAACACTAACCCCTACATTTACACTAAACACGAACCCGACATTTACACTAAACACTCACCCCTACATTTACACTAATAACACTAACCCCTACATTTACACTAAACCCAAACTCCTACATTTACAGAAACCCAAACTCCTACATGTTACACTAAACCCAACGCCTACATTTACAACTAAACATCTAACCCCTACATTGACATTAAACCCTAACTCCTACATTTACACTAAACCCTAACTCCTACATTTACACTAAACCCTAACCCCTTACATTTACACTAAACATAACTCCTACATTTACACTAAACCTAACCCCTACATTTACACTAAACCCTAACTCCTACATATACACTAAAACCCTAACTCCTACATTTACACTAAACACTAACTCCTACAGTTTACACACTAGAACTTAACCCCCTATATTTACACTAAAACTTAACCCCTACATTTACACTAAACACTAAATCCTACAGTTACACTAAACCTTAACCCCTACATTTACACTAAACACAACTCCTACATATATCACTAAACCTAACCCTTACATTTACACTAAACCCTAACCCCTACATTTATACTAACCTAACCCCTACATTTACACAAACCCACTCCTACATATAACTAAACCCTAACCCCTAAACATGTACACTAAACCCTAACTCCCTACATTTACACTAAACCCTAACTCCTACATTACACTAAACCTAACCCCTACATTTTACACTAAACCTTAAACCCCTACACTTACAACTAAACCGGTAACCCTACATTTACACCTAAACACTAACCCCTACATTTACACTAAACCTTAACTCCTACATTACACTAAAACCTAACCGCCCTACATTTACACTAAACCTTAACCCCTACATTTACCTAAACACTAACTCCTACATTTACACTAAACCCTAAACCCCTACAATTTACACCTAAACACTAACCCACTACATTTACACTAAACACTAAACTCCTACATATACACTAAACACCCCTAAACTCCTTACATTTATACTAAACCGTTAAACCCCTACATTTACACGAAAGCTTAACCCCTACATTTACACTAAACACAAACCCCTACATTTACACTAAACACTAACCCCGACAATTACATAAACCCTAACCCTACATTTAACACGAAACCCTAACCCCTACCATAAATACCTAAACACATACCACCTACATTTACACTAAACCCCCTATTCCTACATTTACACTAAACACTAACTCCTACAATTACACAAAACACTAACTCCTACATTTACTCTAAACACTAACTCCTACAGTTACACTAAACCCCTAACCCATCACATTAACACTAAATCCTTACTCTACAATTTACACTAATCCCTAAACTCTAACATAAACATCTAAACACTAACCCCCTACTTTTACACTAAACCCTAACTCCTACATTACACAAACCCTAACCCCTTCCTACATTACACTAAACACTAACTCCTACATTTACACTAAACCTTAACCCCTACATTTACACTAAACACTAAACTCCTACATATACACAAACCCTAACCCCTACATTTGCCTAAACCCTAACTCCCTACATTGGACACTAAACCCATAACCCCTACATGTAACACTAAACACTCGACTTGCCTACATAGACACTAAACCCTCAACCCCTACATGTTAAACTAAACCCTAACTCCTAAATTTATTCTAAACCTTAAACCCCTACATTTACACTAAACCTTACCCCTACATTTACACTTAAACACTAACCCCTACATTTACACTAAACACTAACCCCTACATTTACACAAACCTAACCCCTACATTGACACTAAACCCTAACGCCCAGACATATAATACTAAACACTAACCCCTACATTTACACTAAACCCTAATTCCTACATTTACACTAAACCCTACTCCTACATTTACACAAAACACTAAACTCCTACATTTACACTAAACCTTGACCCCTACATGTTCCACTAAACCCTATATCCCATACATTTACACTAAAGCTTACCCCCTACATATTACAACTAAACTCTAACGCCTACATTTACACTAAACACTTTGAACGACATTTACACTAAAACCTAAACCCTAACTCTACTATTTACACTAAACTAACCACTACATATACACTACCCCTAAACTCCTACATTTACACTAAACCTTGACCCCTACATTTACACTAAACCTTAACATACATTTAACACACACTACCCTACCATATACACTAAACCCTTACACCCTACATTTACAACTAAACCTCTAACTCCTACATATACATAAATCCCTAACTCCTACACTTTACACTGAAACCTTAAACTCCTACATTTACACTAAAACCTAACGCCTACTATTTACACTCACCCCTAACCCCTACAGTATACACTAAAACCCCTAACTCCTACATTTACACTAAACCCTAACACCTACATTTACACTAAACCTTAACATACATTTAACATCTAAAACCCTAACTCCTACCATTTACACCTAAACCCTGAAACACCTACATTTACACTTAAACCTTAACTCCTACATATATACACTAAATCCCTACCTCCTACAATTTACACTAAATCACTTAAACTCCTACATTTAACACTAAACACCTAAACGCCTACATATAACACTCTAAACCCTAAACTCCTACAGTAATACACTAAAACACTAACCCCTACATTTACACTAAACCCTAACACCTACTTTACACTTAACACTTAAACTCCTACATATACCACTAAAACCCTAACCCTACAAATACACTAAACCCTAACCCTACATCTACACTAAACCCTAAACCCCTACTTTACTCTAAACCCTAACCCCTACATTTACACTAAACCCTAATTCCTACATGTACACTAAACCCTAACCCCTACATTTACAACTAAACCCTAACTCCTACATTTTATACTATAACGCTTAACCCCTACATTAACACTACACCTTAACCCCTACATTCACACTAAACACTAAACCCCTACATATTTACACTATACACTAACCCCTACATTTACACAAAACACTAACTCCTACATTTACACTAAACCCTAACGCCTATCATTTACATAACACTAACCCCTACATTACACAAAACCCTAACTCTACATAACTCTAAACCCGAACCCTACATTTAACACGAAGACCTTAACTCCTATCATTTACACTAAAACCTTAACCCTCTAGATTTTACACTAAAACTTAACACCCTACATTTACATCTAAACCCTAACTTCTAGCATTTACACTACACCTTAACCCTACATTTACACTAAACCTAATCCCTACATTTACACTAAACCCTAACCCCTACATTACAGTAAACCTAACCACCCCTCCATTTACTCTAAAAACCTGACCCCTACATTTACATACTAAACCTTAACCCGCTACATTACACTAAAACCCTAACCCCTACATATACACAAACCCTAACTCCTGACATTTACACTAAACTGTTTTTTTTAAAAAACCCCTACATTAACACTAAACCTTAACCCCAACACTTACACTAAACCCAAACCTCCCCCCCTAATTTACACTAAACACTAACCCCTACATTTACACGAAAACCTTAACCATACATTTACACTAAAAACTAACCCCTACATTTACACAAACCATTTGGAACCCCTACATTTATACACAATCACTAACTCCTACATTTACCCTAAACCTAACCCCTACATTTACCTAAACACTAACCCCTACTTACACTAAACACTAACTCCTACTTATACACTAAACCCCCTAAACCTCCTACATTTACACTAAACCTAAACTCCTACATTTACAATAACCACTAACTCCTACATTAACAAACCTAACCACTACAGATTTAACACTAACACTATCCCCTACATTACACAAACACTAAACTCCTACATTTACAACTAAACACTAAACCCTACATTCTACACTAAACACTAACTCTACATTTACACTAAACCTAACTCCTACATTACAATCTAAACCTTAACTCCTACATTTACACTAAACACTGAACCTCCTACATGATACACTAAACAATAACTCACTACATTTACATTAAACCCTAACCCCTACAGTTTACACTAAACCCACTAACTCCCAACATTCCACGAAACCCTAAAGCTACATTTACACTAAAACCTAACCCTACCTTTACACTAAACCCTAACACCTACATATACACGAAACCCTAACTCCTATACATTTACAAACTAAACCTAACTCCTACATTTACACTAAACCTAGACCATTATTTACACGTAAACCTTAATCCCTACATTTTAACACTATACCCTAACCCTACATTTACACTAAACACTATCTCCTACATTTACACTAAACTTTACCCCCTACATTTACACTAAACCTTAACCCCTACATTTCATCTAAACCCTAACCCCCCTACATATACACTAAACCCTATAACCTCCGACATTTAACACGAACCTTAACCCCACATTTACACTAAACTTAACCCTACCTTTACACAAAACACTAACATTTACACTAAACCCTAACTCCGACAGTTACACTAAACCTTAACCCCTACATTTACACTAAACACAAACTCCTACATATACCACTAAACCCTAACCCCTACATTTACACTAAACCCTAACTCCTACATTTACACTAACCTTAACCCTACATTATCACTAAACACAAACTCCTACAATACACTAAACCAAACCTAACCCCTACATTTACACTAAACCCTAACTCTACATATATACTAAACATAAACCCCTACATTTACACTAAACGTAACCCCTACATTTACACTAAACACTAACCCAACATTTACACTAAACACTAACCACTACATTTACTAACTAAACCTTAACCCCAACAATTACATAAAACCCTAACCCCCCTACATATATACTAAACACTAACCCCTACATTTAACACTTAAATCCTAATTCCTACATTTACACTAAACACTAAACGCCTACATTTACACACAACACTAACTCCTACAATTACACGAAACACTAAACTCCTACATATACAACTAAACCCTAAACCCATACTTTACACTAAATCCTTACCATCTACCTACCCTAAACCCTAAACACTACATATCCACTAAACACTAACACCTTACATTTACACTAAACCCTAATCCTACATTACACTAAACCTAACCCCTACATTTACACGAAACCCTAATCCACATTTATACTAAAACCTTAACCCCTCACATTTACACTTCACACTAACTCCTACATATACACTAAACCCTAACCCTACATAATACTAAACACTAACCCTACTTTACAACCAAACACTAACTCCTACAAATAAACTAAACCCTAACTCCTACATATATACTAAACCCTAGACCCCTACATTACACAAAACCTTAACCCCTATATTTACACTAACAACGTACTCCTACATAAACACTAAACAACTACCCCTTACATTTTACACTAAACCCTAACCCCTACATTTACACTAAAACCTTTAACCCCGTACATTTACACTAAACCCAAACCCCCTACAATTACACAAAACCCTAACCTCTACATTTACACTAAAACACTAACTCCCTACAGTTACATACTAGAACCCTAACCCATACATTTACACTAAATCCTTTCCCTCGTACATTACACTAAACCCTAAACTCTACTATACACTAAACCACTAACCCCTACATTACACTAAAACCTACACCCACATATACACTAAACACTAACCCCTACAATTACACTAAACCCTAACTCCTAAAATTTACAACTAAACCCTAACTCCTACATTTTACCAACTAAACCCAAACCCTTACATTACACGAACACTAACCCCTAAACCATTTTTTACATAAACCCTAACCTCCAACCAATTACACTAAACCCTAACTCCTACATTGTACACTAAACGCCTAACCCCTACATTTACACTAAACATTACTCCTACATTACACTAAACCCTACCCTAACATTTTACACTAAACCTTCACCCCTACATTTTACACTAAACCCTAACCCCCAACTTTACACTAAACCGTTAACCCCTCACATTTACACTAAACCTTAACACCTACATTTCCACAAAACACTAACTCCAACATTAAACACTAAACACGTAACTCCTACATTTACACTAACACCTTAACCACAACATTTACAATAAACACTAACCCCTACATTGCACTAAACCCTAACTTCCTACATTTACACTAAACACTATCTCGCTGACATTTACAATAAACACTACCTCCTACAGTTATACACTAAACGCCTAAAAAAAACCCCTACATTTTGCCTAAATCCTAACCTCTACATTTACACTGAAACCCTAACCTTCTACATATACACTAAACACTAACCCCTACATTTACACAAAACCCTGAACTCCTACAATTTACACTAAACCCTTAACACCTACATTTACACTAAAACACTAACTCCCTACATATACACAAAGCCCTAACCCCTACATTTACACTAAACCCTAACTCCTACCTTTACAACTAAACCTTAAAACCCCTACATTACACTAAACACTAACTCCCTACATATACACTAACCCTAACCCTACATTTACACTAAACCCTAACTCTACATTTATACTAAAACCTTAACCCCTACATTTACACTAAACCTTAACCCCTAGCCATTTACAACTAAACACTAACCCACATTTTCACTAAACACTAACCCTAACATTTCACTAAAACCTTAACCCTAACATTTACACTAACCAAACCCTAACCCCTACATATATAGCTAAACACTAACCCCTACATTTACAAACTAAAACCCTAATTCCTATACAATTTAACACTAACACTAACTCCTACATTTACACAAAACACTAACACCTACATGTACACTAAACCCTAACCCATACATTTACCACTAAATCCTTACCTCTACATTTACACTAAAAACCCTAAACTCTACATAGACACCTAAACACTAACCCCTACCTTTATTCCACTAAACCCCCCCCTAACTCCTACATTTTACACTAAACACTAACCCCTAAATTTACACCTAAACAATAACACCACATTAACACTAAACCCTAACTCCTACATTTACACTAACCCTACTCCTACATTACACTAAACCCTAACGCCTACATACACTAAACACTATACCCCTACAGTATGGGTAACATTAAACCCTAACTCCTACATTTACACGAAAACCCCCTAACACCTACATTTTATCACTTAAACCCTAACCCCTACATTTACACTAAACACTGTAACTCCTACAGTTTACACTAAACCCTAACCCCACAATTACACTAAACCTTCACCCCTACAATTACACTAAACCGAACCCCCGAACATTTACACAACCTTAACCCCTAACATTTACACTAAACCTTAACTCCCTCATTTCCACTAAACAACTAACTCCAACATTTAACACTAAACACTAACATCCTACATTTACAACTAACCTTAACCTCTACATTTACAATAAACACTAACCCCTACAATTGCACTAAACCCAAACTCCTACATTTTACACAAAAACACTAACTCTACATTTACAATAAACACTACCTCCTACATTTACACTAAACCTAACCCTACATTTGCACTAAATCCTAACCTCTACATTGACACTAAACCAAAACCTCTACATATGACACTAAACACTAACCCCTACTTTACACTAAACACTAACTCCTACATTTACACCAAACACTAACTTCCTACATTACACTAAAACCCAACACCTACATATATACTAACACAACCCCCTCCAGTTAAAACACAACACTAACTCCGAACATTTACACAAAACCCTAACTCCCACATTTACACTAAACCCTAACTCCTACATTTACACCAAACACTAACTCCTACATTTACACTAAACCTTATCCCCTACATTTACACTAAACACTAAATCCTACATTTACACTAAACCTTAACCCCTACATTTACACTAAACACTAACTCCTACATATACACTAAACACTAACCCTTACATTTACACTAAACCTAACCCCTACATTTATACTAAACCTTAACCCCTAGCATTTACACTAAAACCCAACTCCTACATTTTACACTAACCCTACCCCGTACATTTTACACTAAACCCTAACTCCTACAAATTTACACAAAACCCTAACCTCCTACCATTTTACCACTAAACCTTAACCCCTACATTTACACTAAACACTAACTCCTACATATACACTAAAACCCTAACCCTACATTTACACTAAACCCTAACCCTACATTTACACTAAACCTAACCCCTACATTTACACTAAACCTAACTCCTACATACACTAAACCCTAACCCCTACATTTACACTAAACCCTAACCCCTACATTTACACTAAACCTTAACTCCTACATTTACACTAAACCCTAACCCCTACATTTACACTAAACCCTAACCCCTACATTTACACTAAACCCTAACTCCTACATTTATACTAAACCTTAACCCCTACATTTACACTAAACCTTAACCCCTACATTCACACTAAACACTAACCCCTACATTTACACTAAACACTAACCCCTACATTTACACTAAACCTTAACCCCTACATTTACACTAAACCCTAACCCCTACATATATACTAAACACTAACCCCTACATTTACACTAAACCCTAACCCCTACATATATACTAAACACTAACCCCTACATTTACACTAAACCCTCATTCCTACATTTACACTAAACACTAACTCCTACATTTACACTAAACCCTAACCCCTACATTTACACTAAACCCTAACCCCTACATTTACACTGAACCCTAACCTCTACATATACACTAAACACTAACCCCTACATTTACACTAAACACTAACTCCTACATTTACACTAAACCCTAACTCCTACATTTTACACTAAACACTAACCCCTACATTTACACTAAACACTAACCCCTTCATTTACACTAACCCTAACTCCTACATGTACAACTAAACACTAACTCCTACATTTACACTAAACACTAACTCCTACATTTACACTAAACCTTAACCTGTACATTTACACTAAACACTAACCCCTACATTTACACTAAACCCTAACTCCTACATTTACACTAAACACTAACTCCTACATTTACACTAAACCCTAATCCCTACAATTACACTAAACCTAACCCCTACATTTACACTAAACACTAACTCCTACATTTACACTAAACCCTAACCCTACATTTACACTAAATCCTTACCTCTACATTTACACTAACCCTAACCTCTAATTTACACTAAACACTAACCCCTACATTTACACTAAACACTAACTCCTACATTTACACTAAACCCTAACTCCTACATTTACACTAAACAGTAACCCCTACATTTACACTAAACACTAACCCCTACATTTACACTAAACCCTAGCCCTACATTTACACTAAACCCTAACTCCTACATTTACACTAAACCCTAACTCCTACATCTACACTAAACCCTAACCCCTACATTTACACTAAACACTAACTCCTACATATACACTAAACCCTAACTCCTACATTTATACTAAACCTTAACCCCTACATTTACACTAAACCTTAACCCCTACATTTACACTAAACACTAACCCCTACATTTACACTAAACACTACCCCTACATTTACACTAAACCTAACCCCTACATTTACACTAAACCCTAACCCCTACATATATACTAAACACTAACCCCCTACATTTACACTAAACCCTAATTCCTCTATTTACACTAAACGCTAACTCCTACATTTACACAAAACACTAACTCCTACATTTACACTAAACACTAACTCCTACATTACACTAAACCCCTAACCATACATTTACACTAAATCCTTACCTCTACATTTACACTAAACCCTAAACTCTACTTATACACTAAACACTAACCCCTTCATTTACACTAAACCTAACTCCTACATTTACACTAAACATTAACCCCTATATTTACACTAAAACCTAACTCCTACATTTACACTAAACCTTTACCCCTACATTTACACTTAACACTAACTCCTACATATACACTAAACCCTAACTCCTACATATATACCTAAACACTAAGCCCTACATTTACACCAAACACTAACTCCTACATATACACTAAACCCTAACTCCTACATATATACTAAACCCTAACCCCTACATTTACACTAAACCTTAACCCCTACATTTACACTAAACACTAACTCCTACATATACACTAAACACTAACCCTTACATTTACACTAAACCCTAACCCC
Organism: Megaleporinus macrocephalus; assembly: GCA_021613375.1. NCBI lineage: Eukaryota > Metazoa > Chordata > Actinopteri > Characiformes > Anostomidae > Megaleporinus > Megaleporinus macrocephalus. The sequence goes on along the minus strand of CM038715.1, from coordinate 27,261,660 downwards.
TACATTTACACTAAACCTTAACCCCTACATTTACACTAAACCCTAACCCCTACATTTACACTAAACCCTAACTCCTACATTTACACTAAACCCTAACTCCTACATTTACACTAAACCTTAACCCCTACATTTACACTAAACACTAACTCCTACATATACACTAAACCCTAACCCCTACATTTACACTAAACCCTAACTCCTACATTTACACTAAACCTTAACCCCTACATTTACACTAAACACTAACTCCTACATATACACTAAACCCTAACCCCTACATTTCACTAAACCCTAACTCCTACATTTATACTAAACCTTAACCCCTACATTTACACTAAACCTTAACCCCTACATTTACACTAAACACTAACCCCTACATTTACACTAAACACTAACCCCTACATTTACACTAAACCTTAACCCCTACATTTACACTAAACCCTAACCCCTACATATATACTAAACACTAACCCCTACATTTACACTAAACCCTAATTCCTACATTTACACTAAACACTAACTCCTACATTTCACAAAACACTAACTCCTACATTTACACTAAACACTAACTCCTACATTTACACTAAACCCTAACCCATACATTTACACTAAATCCTTACCTCTACATTTACACTAAACCCTAAACTCTACATATACACTAAACACTAACTCCTACATTTACACTAAACACTAACTCTTACATTTACACTAAACCCTAATCCCTACATTTACACTAAACCTAACCCCTACATTTACACTAAACCTTAACCCCTACATTTACACTAAACACTAACTCCTACATTTACACTAAACCCTAACCCCTACATTTACACTAAACCCTAACCCATACATTTACACTAAACCTTAACCTCTACATTTACACTAAACACTAACCCCTACATTTACACTAAACCCTAACTCCTACATTTACACTAAACACTAACTCTTACATTTACACTAAACCCTAATCCCTACATTTACACTAAACCTAACCCCTACATTTACACTAAACCTTAACCCCTACATTTACACTAAACACTAACTCCTACATTTACACTAAACCCTAACCCCTACATTTACACTAAACCCTAACCCCTACATTTACACTAAATCCTAACCCTACATTTACACTAAACCCTAACTCCTACATTCACATTAAACCCATATCCCTACATTTACACTAAACCTAACCCCTACATTTACACTAAACCCTAACCCCTACATTTACACTAAACCTTAACCCCTACATTTACACTAAACACTAACTCCTACATATACACTAAACCCTAACCCCTACATATACACTAAACCCTAACCCCTACATTTACACTAAACCCTAACCCCTACATTTACACTAAACCCTAACCCCTACATTTACACTAAACCCTAACTCCTACATTACACTAAACCCTAACCCCTACCTTTACACTAAACCCTTACCCCTACATTTTACACTAAACCCTAACCCCTACATTTACACTAAACCTTAACCCCTACATTCACACTAAACACTAACCCCTACATTTACACTAAACACTAACCCCTACATTTACACTAAACAATAACTCCTACATTTACACTAAACCCTAACCCCTACATATATACTAAACACTAACCCCTACATTTACACTAAACCCTCATTCCTACATTTACACTAAACACTAACTCCTACATTTACACTAAACCCTAACCCCTACATTTACACTAAACCCTAACCCCTACATTTACACTAAACCCTAACCTCTACATATACACTAAACACTAACCCCTACATTTACACTAAACACTAACTCCTACATTTACACTAAACCCTAACTCCTACATTTACACTAAACACTAACCCCTACATTTACACTAAACACTAACCCCTTCATTTACACTAAACCCTAACTCCTACATGTACACTAAACACTAACTCCTACATTTACACTAAACACTAACTCCTACATTTACACTAAACCTTAACCTGTACATTTACACTAAACACTAACCCCTACATTTACACTAAACCCTAACTCCTACATTTACACTAAACACTAACTCCTACATTTACACTAAACCCTAATCCCTACAATTACACTAAACCTAACCCCTACATTTACACTAAACACTAACTCCTACATTTACACTAAACCCTAACCCCTACATTTACACTAAATCCTTACCTCTACATTTACACTAAACCCTAACCTCTACATATACACTAAACACTAACCCCTACATTTACACTAAACACTAACTCCTACATTTACACTAAACCCTAACTCCTACATTTACACTAAACACTAACCCCTACATTTACACTAAACACTAACCCCTACATTTACACTAAACCCTAACCCCTACATTTACACTAAACCCTAACTCCTACATTTACACTAAACCCTAACTCCTACATTTACACTAAACCTTAACCCCTACATTTACACTAAACACTAACTCCTACATATACACTAAACCCTAACTCCTACATTTATACTAAACCTTAACCCCTACATTTACACTAAACCTTAACCCCTACATTTACACTAAACACTAACCCCTACATTTACACTAAACACTAACCCCTACATTTACACTAAACCCTAACCCCTACATTTACACTAAACCCTAACCCCTACATATATACTAAACACTAACCCCTACATTTACACTAAACCCTAATTCCTACATTTACACTAAACACTAACTCCTACATTTACACAAAACACTAACTCCTACATTTACACTAAACACTAACTCCTACATTTACACTAAACCCTAACCCATACATTTACACTAAATCCTTACCTCTACATTTACACTAAACCCTAAACTCTACATATACACTAAACACTAACCCCTACATTTACACTAAACCCTAACTCCTACATTTACACTAAACACTAACCCCTACATTTACACTAAACCCTAACTCCTACATTTATACTAAACCTTAACCCCTACATTTACACTTAACACTAACTCCTACATATACACTAAACCCTAACTCCTACATATATACTAAACACTAAGCCCTACATTTACACCAAACACTAACTCCTACATATACACTAAACCCTAACTCCTACATATATACTAAACCCTAACCCCTACATTTACACTAAACCTTAACCCCTACATTTACACTAAACACTAACTCCTACATATACACTAAACACTAACCCTTACATTTACACTAAACCCTACACCTACATTTACACTAAAACCCTAACCCCTACATTTACACTAAACCCTAACTCCTACATTTACACTAAACCCTAACTCCTACATTTACACTAAACCTAACCCTACATTTACACTAAACACTAACTCCTACATATACACTAAACCCTAACCCCTACATTTGCACTAAACCCTAACTCCTACATTTACACTAAACCTTAACCCCTACATTTACACTAAACACTAACTCCTACATATACACTAAACCCTAACCCCTACATTTACACTAAACCCTAACTCCTACATTTATACTAAACCTTAACCCCTACATTTACACTAAACCTTAACCCCTACATTTACACTAAACACTAACCCCTACATTTACACTAAACACTAACCCCTACATTTACACTAAACCTTAACCCCTACATTTACACTAAACCCTAACCCCTACATATATACTAAACACTAACCCCTAGCATTTACACTAAACCCTAATTCCTACATTTACACTAAACACTAACTCCTACATTTACACAAAACACTAACTCCTACATTTACACTAAACACTAACTCCTACATTTACACTAAACCCTAACCCATACATTTACACTAAATCCTTACCTCTACATTTACACTAAACCCTAAACTCTACATATACACTAAACACTAACTCCTACATTTACACTAAACACTAACTCTTACATTTACACTAAACCCTAATCCCTACATTTACACTAAACCTAACCCCTACATTTACACTAAACACTAACTCCTACATTTACACTAAACCCTAACCCCTACATTTACACTAAACCCTAACCCATACATTTACACTAAACCTTAACCTCTACATTTACACTAAACACTAACCCCTACATTACACTAAACCCTACTCCTACATTACACTAAAACACTAACTCTTACATTTACACTAAACCCTAATCCCTACATTTACACTAAACCTAACCCTACATTTACACTAAACCTTAACCCCCTACATTTACACTAAACACTAACTCCTACATTTACACTAAACCCTAACCCCTACATTTACACTAAACCCTAACCCCTACATTTACACTAAATCCTAACCTCTACATTTACACTAAACCCTAACTCCTACATTCACATTAAACCCATATCCCTACATTTACACTAAACCTAACCCCTACATTTACACTAAACCTTAACCCCTACATTTACACTAAACCCTAACCCCTACATTTCCACTAAACCCTAACTCCTACATTTACACTAAACCTTAACCCCTACATTTACACTAAACCCTAACCCCTACATATACACTAAACCCTAACTCCTACATTTACACTAAACACTAACCCCTACATTTACACTAAACCCCAACTTCTATATTTACACTAAACCCTAATCCCTACATTTACACTAAACTCTAACTCCTACATTTACACTAAACACTAACTCCTACATTTACACTAAACCCTAACCTCTACATTTACACTAAACCCTAACCCCTACATTTACACTAAACCCTAACACCTACATTTACACTAAACCCTAACACCTACATTTACACTAAACCCTAACCTCTACATTTACACTAAACCCTAAAATCTAACCTTAACCTCAGTATCTCATACAATACTATACCTATACCTAAACCTATCCTTAACCTTAACCTCAGTATCTCATACAATACTATACCTACACCTAAACCTAACCTTAACCTCATTATCTCACATAACACTACACCTAACCCTAACCCTAATATATATATATATATTTATACTTTGTGATCTTTTTTTCTTCTGCTGCTTATTTACTGTTATCGTATTTTTGCTTGTATTGAACTGCTTATTGAATGTCTCTTGGTCTTCATCCAGACTTTGCCCCTGCCTGGCTGCTATGGCGACAGTGTTGTGTACACGGCCTATATACTGATACGGCTATGATATAAGCTAACAAAGTTAGCCAAGAGTCAATTAGGCCTGATGACTGGGTGAGACAGATCCCATGATAGTCTCAGAGCCCTGAACAGCCCTTTAGCACGCCATCCGCTACGACCTCGGCCTTATTGACGGCTGGCGGACGGACAAATGATGTCACTTCCTGTCACTGGGGCCTCTGCTTGTTAGTAGGTCATTCATGAAAGTTAGAAAATGACCACATAGCAGGAGGTTCCTGATAAAGACACTGACGACTGTGGCGCACAGTACAGCTACTGTGTGTTTTTTATATGTGAGTGATCAAAGTATCTGAATCATTCTCAGATGTCTGAAGTGTGTTTGGTTTGTTGTTCACATGTAGGATCATAAAAATGGCTCAAACTGTGGCCGGTTCTGTCCCTCAGGCTCTGCTATCACACAGTAGGCCGTTGTTTAATTAATCAAGTTGCCTGAGAGGACTGGCTGTTCTTTCATTCTCAGCATCGGTGCCGCCGGATAGTGTGTCTGTAACCCTCCTCACCGCCACGTTTAAAGAGATATTTAAATAAATCATATATATATATAGCAGGTACTATTAGGGAGGTAGGTCATTCTCAGCAATGCAGTGACACTGACATGGTGGTGGTGGTGTGTTAGTGTGTGTTGTGCTGGTGTGAGTGGATCAGACACAGCAGTGCTGCTAGAGTGTTTAAATACCTCAGTGTCACTGCTGGACTGAATCGTCCACCAAATAAAAATGCTACTCTGTGGGCCAGCAAGGTAGGAGTGTTTAATAGAGTGGACAGTGAGTGGACACATTGTCTATATATATATATATATATATATATACAAAAGTAACTAAGCCTCCATGTCAGTGATGCTGAGCTCTGTGTCCACTTCTCTGGGCCTCACTGCGTGTCTGTCCGTCTTCATGCAGATTACTGGCTCACAGCAGATGCTCAGCTCAGATTAACACACCGTCTGCCAACTCGAGTCACCCCGCCTCACACACACACACACACACACACACACACACACACACCAGGACGCTGCACACTCCTGGAGCTGCTGAGTCATCAGTACTTTGTTTTATTGTTGATACTCACATTGACTTTGATAACAATCTGATTATTGCTCAGTAACGACCTGACTATCAAGTTCATTCTGAGCCATTTAGGATGCGGCCGATTGGAGAAACCTGCATAAACAGACTTTGTTTGGCACGTTGTTGGCTGGTTAGCACCATCTGACTGCTGTAAACAAAGCAGGGAACTCCTCACGCTGGGCCACTTTTGGTCATAGAGCACCAAGCGAAGAACTTTCCAGCACTGGTGTTGTTTTTGGAGAGTCCCTGAAATGCTGTCCTCTGAGAGCCACACCACAAAAACATGCCTGTTCAGAGTCAACCCGTCAAGTGACCGCGAAAAGTGTCATGAGGAGAAATTTGTTACACCATTTACCCAGGAATCACACTTCCTCCTGCTCAGCTGGTACCAGTAAACACATCCGCAGGTCACTTCTGGCCAACATCGCACATTCATACACGCATCAATATTTCTGTAGATTTTTATTTTTCTATATCATTTCAACACAACAGTCGCTTTGTATATTGGGTCTAAGGATGAATGGACCAACAGAAACGCTCCAAAATGAATGTATGTCTGAAGATCATAACAAAACAAATCTGTAAAATAGGAAGTTTTGTCATTTCTCAGTACGTGTATTTATGTATAGGCGGATCTTAACCACTCCAACGTGACGTACGTGTAGACATATCACCTCAGATAGCAAACAACAGACAACACAGCATCTATATATATATATATATATATATATATATATATATATATATATATATATATATATATATATATATATATAGATGCTGTGTTGTATATATACACACACACACACAAACACACACATATACATTTATACTGTATCTGTTTCTCTATGGCGCAGTGGTGTAGCAATTGACAATCTGGGTTGGATTCCCGGTCCGGGCTGTTCTGTGTGGAGTGTGCATGTTCTCCCCGTTCTTGAGTGGGTTTCCTCTGGGTACTCCAGTTTCCTCCCACAGTCCAAACACATGCATGTTAGGTTGATCGGTCACTCTAAACTGCCCGTATGTGTGAGTGAGTGTTGGCCATGTGATGGACTGGCGAACTGTCCATGGTGTACCCCGCCTTCCCCTGATGACGCTGGGATTGGCTCCAGCACCACTGTGAGTGGCAGATAATGGATGGATGTTTATCTGTGTATGTATATCTATATCTATGGTCAGTTTCTGTGAAATGTTCAGTTTTAGAGAGTCTTACACGTTTCTCAGTGGTGGTGAATGGAACCAGACGTCCACGTCTAAAAGCTCCCTCACAGAAATGTATTATATTATATAATTATTAATACACACCGCGTATACGGTAGTTTTTAAAATCACCAGATTTTGTTCCGGAGTGTTCTGTGTGGAGTGTGTATGTTCTTCCCGTGCTTGAGTGGGTTTCCTCCGGGTTCTCTGGTTTCCTCCCACAGTCCAAACACATGCATGTTAGGTTGATCGCTCACTCTAAACTACCTGTAGGCGTGAGTGTGTGAGTGAGTGTGTGTTGACCATGCAATAGACTGGCGAACTGTCAGTGGTGTAACCCGCCTTCACCCGATGATGCTGGGATGGCATTACATATAGGATTTAGTAGACATGGATCAGCAGCGTTTTAAAGTAAGTTGTTTCTACAATTAACCATTTTCCATCATCTCAGCCACTGAATTTAGAGCAACACTAGCACGGATGGTTGTGATGCAGAAGGTTCTCAGGTGATGATAGGAAGCCATCAGATCTGTGGTTACGGTAATGACCACTGCTTGCCCTGCAGATGGGCCTTCGTCGTCTTCCCAGGTGTCAGGCACTCGTCTCTGTGTCAGATAAAACCTGATAGGTGTGACAGCACGCAGGTGAGTCCTGAGCTGCTACACCTCCCCAATAGGCTCTGTTGTCCTCGCTGAATGTGAGCTGGAGCTCCGTGTCACCCTGAGGCACCTTAAACCCTCCGCTGACACGGTATCTGACCTGCACACGAGCTGGAGCGCGTCACGCCATGTGGGCTGGGTAACTGAGAAACTCACATCCCTGTTTGTGGTCAGTGCTTCAGCAGAGACAGGCGGAGTGACTCAGCTGTTGAAACCCGATTAGTAAGATATTCCTTGTTAAAGGGGAATTACACCAGTATTTTGAAATTTCTGCACAATTCAGTTGCTGAGAAGATCTACGGCAAATCAAATATTGCCCTATTATTTGCTTCCAACTCTTATATGTAATGTTGATGATGGTGAAATAGCAGTGAATTGCATTTCTGTATATATGGTGCGTATTCATAATTATATCATGTATTATCTTTACGCAAGGGACCTTTTAAAGGTTGACGCCTGGTTCCATTCACCAACACTGTGAACAAGTACGCTGGTATGTTTGTCCAAAACTGAACATTTCACATATCAAGCCATTTGTAACGGCTTGGTCCATTTTTTAACCTTCACACAGAAATTAGGGTGGGCTTCCCCTTTGAGTGCATGTTTAAAGGGCCCTTATCACAGAAAAGTGAATGACTGAATTACTGAATTACACAAACGAGCTAGTAGACTATCATTCTACTCACTGCACAGCCCATACAGCCCATATAGATAGATAGATAGATAGATAGATAGATAGATAGATAGATAGATAGATAGATAGATAGATAGATAGATAGATAGATAGATAGATAGATCGATCTTTATTGTTCCCTTTGGGAGGGTTCCCTCAGGGAAATTAAGAATGAATTTATATATGGAAATTAAACTTGGAAACTATTTAGTGATGTCACAAAAACCAGCGTATTTACATATCTGCCTATGTAGGTTAGTCTCTGCACATTTAAGTAATAAGGCGAGTTTAAATGAGGCACAATACAGAACAACCAGTCATTTATCATTTACATGTGATTCTTTTAGGTGCATGAAAGCACACGTGTCATAAGAGGCCCTCAGAGAAAAATACAAGAAAAACGTGGGATATGGGCTCTTTGACGGCACTATGATGAAGCTACTACAATAGTAAGCCTAGTCAGCGCATATTAATCATTAATGAAGTATGTGGGGCTGATCACGTCATCCTCTCATACCTGATACACAGTTCAACAGCGCACACAGTCATTCATATTCACATTATGCAACATGTTATCACCGCACACGGACTGTCTTGCTTATTGTCCTCCGCTGTATATTCTTAAAACATTGTTTTCCAGAGTGCAGAAAAGGCCCTGAGGTTCTAATCATGTATGCTTGACCACATTAGTTTGGTCAGAGCATGTGGAGCTATACTGATTAGCCCTCTGTGTTCCACATTCAGCCAAGACAAGCTGAGCTGGAAGAAAATAAAGCAATGAATCACTGAATTCACTGGAAACTGTACGGAGACATGAGGGTTGGGTAAGTGCCTGAGGACACGGCCATGCAGCATTTCACAAATCAGCATGTGAGCTGCCCCTACGTTCTGTATCTTCACTTGTTTATTCAGCGTTTCACACTCAACCTTGTTCATTTATCAGCTACAATCGCCCCCTTAAAGGGCCCATATGATGTTTTATTGTGATATATATTTCTTTTGGCCAGTGTCTGCTTATGACAGCAGTGTTGTTTTTTATTTTTCCACCTCATTTTTGTGATATCACAAAAACTGTATATATATCTCTCCTTTACAGAAGTCTTCATTTTCAGTGTAAGTCTATGGAAGCCGAGGTTTTTCCAAGCTATTTTGCATTTCTATTAGTCCATTCATCATGAAATTATTACATAATATAAAGGACAACTGTTGTGTATATTATATATATATATGTATATTATTGTATACATATATTTTATAATGCATATTATTGTATACATTATTTATCTATACTGACAAAAACTGAGATACATATTTTTCTTTGGACAGCAACGATATACAGGTTTTTTTTGAACACATCAAACCCTTCTGCCTCAAAATGTATCCACGATATGGGCCCTTTAATGTCATGTTCCATCACTTTTGAATACTTTATATGATATCACAAAAATCTACACACACATACACATATATACACACTGGATACACTATATTACATATATAGAATTTAATGATTAAGATATAAACCATGTCACTCCGAGCTGGAGAACCAGATGCCTGCTAAAGACAGTTCACAGGAAGTTGGTGTAGATAGTTTTGCATAAGCTTTCAGTCTATTGTTAAACACCCATTCAAAGCAGAGAGGAACATGCAGGACAAACAAAACACTGCCGCTTTTTACCATCACCAACATTACACACATAAATTCTGTGGTTTATGATCATTTTAATAACATGCAGATGCAGCAGCTCCTGGATCCCATCACCAGATATCAACCATTGTCTACCATCAACCATTTCACACCAAACCACTTTGAACGACTGAATCTGCAGAGAGTGAATTAGGCATAAATTTGAAAAATTTGGTGGATTTTCCCTTTTTAAACAGACTGCAGCCTAAATGATGTTTGCTTGTGATCAGCTGCCTCATTCATAAAAATAAAAAAAACAAACAGCTAAAAGACGTCTTATAGCTTGTATGTATGTGCCGGTCCACCCTGCAGAGCTAACAGTGTTTATGTACTGAGCCACGTGTTAAGTGAGGATGCAGAAGAGGAGCCTGTGAAGCACTTCTCGAGTCTTCTTCACTTCCGTCACTCTGGATTTGAGGTTGTGGCTGTTTGTGTTGCAAATGATTTAAAAAAGACACTTTAAAGTCCAGATTTGGTCTGACAGTACTGCACTGAACTTCACTGGAGGGGCAGAGGTATGCCTTTTTTGCCTTAATAAGTTTCCATAATATGGGCTTTTTAATGTCATGCTCCATCACTTCTCCCATATTGTCTAAACTTTTTGTGAAATCAGAAGTTAGAAAGTATCCATGATATGGGCCCTTTAACATGTTGTGCTATGTATCATTGCTGTCCAAAGAAAAACATGATGAATGGACCAATAGGAATGCTCCATGTACTTAATGTACTTACCTTGAGGTTTTCTACCTCAAAAAGTATCTACATATGGACCCTTTAATGCTGTGTGCCACCTCTTCAGATACTTTCTGTGACATCACTATAAATATATATATATATATATATATATATATATATATATATATATATATATATATATATAAAATGATGTGTATATATGTATACACATCATATAGCAACTATACTGTACATACTTATAGACTACATATAAACTACATCGAACTACATACTTTCCTACCTCACAAAATATCCACACATGTGCCCTTTAACGCTGTGTGCCACCACTTTCCCCACTTCTCTCAGGCCTGCCTGCTCGGCCGTACCACTCGGGACACTTAACCGCGTGGAAAACTTTCGAGCCCCTTGTTAATAAATAACAATATCAAACCATAACAGTAACAGACCTGACAGTAAGCTGGGTGTGGGATCTTAGTATGACAAAGTATTTATCTTTTGGTGTCAAATTTAATACACTTTTGTTCCTCCTTTGCTAAACGCCCCCCCCCCGCGCTGCGCGTGGAATGGTCGAGTCCGGCGTGTAGTGCGCAATGTGCGCTGAGCGTTCACTCACTTTAACGCTCCTCGCAGGAAAAGAGAGAGAGCGAGAGAGGCAGAGAGAAAGAGAGAAACAGGGAGAAAGGAGGAGAAATAGATCAGCGCCGACCCCGTGTAGAGCTGCAGGAGGACACACGGGGTGGGGAGAGAACATGCGGGAGCAGACTTGAGCTCGGAGGACCTGGGAAAAAAGTTAGTTGAACTTTGTTTACCAGTTGTTGTTTTTCTGTTTGCTGCTCGCGAGTAACGTTGGATTCACTGTCGACTCGTTCCGGATGGATTCGTGTTAAAATGTTGCCCTGTGTTTGTTGACAAAGCTTGGCTTTTTTCTTCGAACTCCCAGTTCCACCTTAAATGGTGCAGCAGTTACATTCAGGCGCCTCAGGCACCATTTAAGGTGGAACGGGGAGTTTCAGCAAGAGCTCGAGTTCCACACACCAAAATCCACCCTCATACTTTTCTAACTTCTGTACCTTCTCCACCACCTTCCTAACTCCATCTAGCTCTAGCAACAAGCTAAGGAAATGCAATCTAGGTGGCCCCCCTCTTCTTCTCCTTCTTCTGGGTGAGGAACCTTCGAGCTAGCGAGGTTAGCTATTGTTCACTAGGGCATGTTTTTATGCTCAACCACCTGTTTGTACAGTAGCTGACGACCCTCGAACCACTTCACATCCACCGTAGCTCGACTTCTGCTCCCTGAGTCTCTTTTAAGGACGTCCTTGGTAGTTTTAATCGACTGATGAGCTTCAGTTCGTTAGCCATGAGGAGCCAGACCATGTTCAAAGTTCAGACCATGATGTTGGAGATGGCTCTTTAGCTTCCAGTGATCCACATGTAGGAAAAAACTGGGTTACAGGATTTTACATGGGGTTTATTATTAGTTTAGGCAAATTGGCGGAAACCAGAAGAGAGGTGAAAGTGTTGGAGGAGCTAAGAAACATGCTCAGCAGGCCATGGGGGCATCCAGCTGCAGCCATGGTGGGCCAGGAACCTAGAAAGAGTGACAATTGTGGTTATGGAGGTCCTGTTATGTTGTTTTAGATATTTGAATACAGGTTTGTGGTATCAATATTATTATTATTATTATTATTATTACTATTATTATTATTATCAATATGATTTGAATCAATATTAAACTTAAGTTCTCTCACACTAAACATTGTTTTCAATATATCGGTTGATACCGATTATAAGTAATCAAGAAAACAGATAACTAATATTTGGGCCAATGTTTTAAATTATTTTAAACAGATAAATAAATATCCTTATCTTGATATTTATACAGAGCTTTATTTATTTTTGATTTACTCTTGCTGTTGAAATATGCACTTAACGCTGTGTACAGACTATATACAGACTAAAGACTACATACGCACGCTAAACAGTGTATACAGACTATATACGCACGATAAACAGTGTATAAAGACTATATATGCACGCTAAACAGTGTATAAAGACTATATATGCATGCTAAACAGTGTATAAAGACTATATATGCACGCTAAACAGTGTATAAAGACTACATACGCGCGCTAAACAGTGTATAAAGACTACATACGCACGGTAAACGGTGTATAAAGACTATATACGCGCGCTAAACGGTGTATAAAGACTATATACGCGCGCTAAACGGTGTATAAAGACTATATACGCGCGCTAAATGGTGCATAAAGACTATATACGCACGCTAAACGGTGTATAAAGACTATATACGCACGCTAAACGGTGTATAAAGACTATATACGCGCGCTAAACGGTGTATAAAGACTATATACGCGCGCTAAACGGTGTATAAAGACTACATACGCGCGCTAAACGGTGCATAAAGACTACATACGCGCGCTAAACGGTGCATAAAGACTACATACGCGCGCTAAACGGTGCATAAAGACTACATACGCGCGCTAAACGGTGTATAAAGACTACATACGCGCGCTAAACGGTGTATAAAGACTATATACGCGCGCTAAACGGTGTATAAAGACTATATACGCGCGCTAAACGGTGTATAAAGACTATATACGCGCGCTAAACGGTGTATAAAGACTATATACGCGCGCTAAACGGTGTATAAAGACTATATACGCGCGCTAAACGGTGTATAGACTATATACGCGCGCTAAACGGTGTATAAAGACTACATACGCGTGCTAAACGGTGCATAAAGACTACATACGCGCGCTAAACGGTGTATAAAGACTATACGCGCGCTAAACGGTGTATAAAGACTATATACGCGCGCTAAACGGTGTATAAAGACTATATACGCGCGCTAAACGGTGTATAAAGACTACATACGCGCGCTAAACGGTGCATAAAGACTACATACGCGCGCTAAACGGTGCATAAAGACTACATACGCGCGCTAAACGGTGCATAAAGACTATATACGCGCGCTAAACGGTGTATAAAGTCTATATACGCGCGCTAAACGGTGTATAAAGACTATATACGCGCGCTAAACGGTGTATAAAGACTATATACGCGCGCTAAACGGTGTATAAAGACTATATACGCGCGCTAAACGGTGTATAAAGACTATATACGCGCGCTAAACGGTGTATAAAGACTATATACGCGCGCTAAACGGTGTATAAAGACTATATACGCGCGCTAAGCGGTGTGTAAAGGCTTGGTGCGCGCGCTAAGCGGTGTGTAAAGGCTGGGTGCGCGCGCTAAGCGGTGTGTAAAGGCTGGGTGCGCGCGCTAAGCGGTGTGTAAAGGCCGGGTGCGCGCGCTAAGCGGTGTGTAAAGGCCGGGTGCGCGCGCTAAGCGGTGTGTAAAGGCCGGGTGCGCGCGCTAAGCGGTGTGTGAAGGCCGGGTGCGCGCGCTAAGCGGTGTGTGAAGGCCGGGTGCGCGCGCTAAGCGGTGTGTGAAGGCCGGGTGCGCGCTAAGCGGTGTGTGAAGGCCGGGTGCGCGCGCTAAGCGGTGTGTAAAGGCCGGGTGCGCGCGCTAAGCGGTGTGTAAAGGCCGGGTGCGCGCGCTAAGCGGTGTGTAAAGGCTACGTGCGCGCGCTAAGCGGTGTATAAAGGCTGGGTGCGCGCGCTAAGCGGTGTGTAAAGGCCGGGTGCGCGTGCTAAGCGGTGTGTAAAGGCCGGGTGCGCGTGCTAAGCGGTGTGTAAAGGCTACGTGCGCGCGCTAAGCGGTGTATAAAGGCTGGGTGCGCGCGCTAAGCGGTGTATAAAGGCTACACAGACTAATTTGATATGATAATTGGCAGTAGTTAGAAGTGTAGAATGTATCATGTGTTTTCTGTGCTGCATGATTTGATGGAAACAGCCTGTTTAGTTTGAGTAGTAAAATCTCTTGAAGTGATGATCTGTAGATGCTCATTCTGAGTGTGTTCAACTCCTACAGCAGCAGTGTGGATCCGCACTGCGTGTCTGCTCTGGACACAGACAGACTACAGAAGTGTTGCTTGGTTGTACTTGATTAATTGTCCACTTCCCAGCTGGTCCAGTGAGACTGTGGGTGGGACGTTTCTGCAGTTATCTAATGATTAGAGTGGTCATGTAAGTTTTCCATCTTTGAAAAGTCCTATTGGATAATGTAAGGCAGTTAAAACCCCTTTAAACTTGAGCAAATGCTTTTGTTGTGACCTGTGATATAGATCGCAGCTTCTGTGATTTTAAACTTTACAGTCTAATTCAAATTCAGCCTCAGCTCTGCATGGTGCCCTTTAAACTCACACTAGAACCAGATCCTGTCGGTTGCTGCCGGATACCTGTCAGAGGTAACCGGTCAGCGCATGTAACGGTGCCCTGAAGTCGCTGCCACCGTGTCAGTGATGCCGAGCGCTGCAGAAGTTACTCAGACCTTTTTCTCGTTGGGTCTGTCGAGTCATCACTTATGGTGAAGGATGTTGTGCAAAACTGTGAGTCTCAGCTACACGGTTCCTGTTGTGGCTTTATGAAGGACAGCTGTTCTGCAGTTACCTCATATTGAAATCACTGTGGAGGAGTTTAGTTCCAGTTTGTGTTCCTCGTTGGCGCTGATTGAATATGAAGCCTTTCGTGTTCTGCCAAATCGGCCAACAAGCAGCTCCGTGCTTCCAGGAAGCCTTCAGCTGAGCAGGAGGGCAGCAGGAGCGCCGTCTGTTCAGGCCAAGACGACTTTCCACAAAACCAGCACTGTCCAGTCCGGGATCCGGTCCGTGATTCGGCCTGTGTCTGGGATCTGGTCCGTGTCCATGATCCTGTCCGTGATTCAGTCCATGATCCTGTTCTGGTCCGTGTCTGTGATCCTGTCCCTGATCCAGTCTGTGATCTGGTCCCTGATCCAGTCCGTGTCTGTGATCCTGTCCCAGTCTGTGATCTGGTCCCTGATCCAGTCCGTGTCTGTGGATCCAATCCAGTCCCTGATCTGGTCTGTGTATGTTATCTGGTCTGTAATCCTATTCCGGTTCGTGATCCCGTTTTGGTCCGAGACCCTGTCCCTGATCCGGTCCGTGTCTGTAAATCGGTCTGTGATCTGGTCCCTGATCCGGTCTGTGATCTGGTCCCTGATCCGGTCTGTATCTGTAAATCGGTCCCTGATCCGGTCTGTGTCTGTAAATCGGTCCTTGATCTGGTCCCTCATCCGGTCCATGTCTGTGATCCAATTCAGTCCCTGATCCGGTCGGTGACCCTGGTCAGGTCTGATGTGAGTTTGTTTACATGCAATCAGGGTTTGCCACTCACCCCACCCCACTCAGCCCTGCCTCGTGTTTGGGCGCAGCGTAAGGCCCCGGCACGCTCGTCGGAGTCTTTCCTTCTGGCAGGGAATTCTGGAGAGAGGCCTTCCAGGGAATGTTTGTGGTGGTTAGTTGGGCGTACCTGGGTAATTTTCTTCTGGCCTAATTTCCTACAAGGTCGGCGCGCACACAGAACAGGTTTGGCATGTAGTAACTGCTGTTTATTTGAAACACAAGCTGATAACGTTCTGACCCGAGACCAGCGGTCCTCAGCGCCAGTGTTCAGCTGAACCGTCTCTCGTTTAGAGGACTCCGTTTGATTCCTACACTCGTGACCTCCAGCTCTGAAACATCTCTCTCTCCACAAGTCATTCTGAGCATCACTTTCAAACATCAGGTTCTAATAGTCGTTGGAGTTTATGAACTGATCTACTGGGGGCTTTATTGTAATTGCGGTACGTTATGTCACTGTACATGGTACTGCACTTCATATGTTTTCTTTGGGGACTATTTTAACCTCACAGCGTCCTGCATGTATCCCTCCACATGAATGGAGTTTAAGACTGAAATCTGCTCTGAACTATCATAAACAGTGTCTCAGACACCAGACAGTTTATTTCTAACCATCTACTGTAATAACTTTCTGTGAGGGAGCTTTTAGAGGTGGATGTCTGGTTCCATTCACCACTACTGTGAACAGATCTGATTGTATCTAGAACAGAGTTTCACACAGAACCCTCTCTGAACGACTGTGTTTACAGATTAAGTTAATAAAGTATGTTATTAATGTGAAGTATAATATGATGAACTCTCTCTCTGGCTTTCTGTGGGTATCATAGCAAATACCCGACTCTCATGCTGTGTAGGTTGCTATGGCTGTGTTATGTAGCTGTGTTGTAGCTTTTATGTGATTCGTTAGCAAATGATTAATTAATCAGACGTGTCATTTTCAGTGTCATCACGTCACAAGTGTGTTTTTAAATTCAGTTTCAAACAGATCAGACAGAGGTAAAGGGGAATACCACCAAATTTTTCTTTTAAAATAGCATTCTCTCTTTTCCTCTCTCCCCCTCTCTCTCTCTCTCTCTCCCTTCTTACTAACCCTCCCTTTTTTTCTCTTTACTCTCTCTCTCTCCTCACTCTTTCTCTCTTTACTCTCTCCCTCTCCCTGCTCACTCTCCCTCTCTCTCATTACTCACTCTCCCTCTCTCTCATTACTCACTCTCTCTCTGTTCTCTCTCTCTCTCTCTCTCCTTACTTTCTCTCTATCTCTCTCTCCCCTCTTGCTCACTTTCCCTTTTTCTCTTTACTCTCTCTCTCTCCTTACTCTCTTTTTACTTACTCTCTCCTTCTTTACTCACTATCTCTCTCTACTCACTCTCTCTCTCTTTACTCTCTCGTTACTCTCTCGTTAATTCAGAGTGGTTTGTTTGTTGTGTAAAGGCTTATAGCAGAAATATCGCTTGTATATATATTTACATATAAACTGTACAAATAGGCATGAATTTTGCAAGTCTGGTGGAATTTCCCCACCGAACAGTCAGTTCCACACTGACGAGACACGCGAGTGCATTTGCGAACACACCCTGAGTGACACTTCCACTTTGTGCCGGCACTTCTGAAAGCAGCGGTTCGTCGGCTCCAGGTTGAAAAGCAGAAGTGCCTCCTCTCACGGCCGCCGCTCGTTAACCTCTCAGAGAACGAGGCAGTGAAACCACCAGCGCGGCGGCCTCAGCGCAGGAGCCTCCACCGTAGGTGGTGCGGTGGTCAAACAGCCCAGATTAAGTGACCCAGTTAACGGCAAAGCGGCCACTATAAAACAATAGGAGCCATGTGCAGCAGCACGAGGCCTCCGACAGCATCCAGAGTACAAAGGCCTCTACAGTAGATCAGAAACCTAATAGGACCTCGCTCAACCATGTGGAAACGTCTGATAACTTACTTTGTCTGGACCGCTCGCCGCATTTCAGTCTGTACCCTACAGAACGTGGGGGGCGGGGCTTAAACAAGCGGACACAATGAGGAATACTCAGCGTCTCTGTAATGCCAACGTCCAAAATCTTGGCTACTTAATAGACTTAAAGTCAGCTGTCTGGACGCCAGCGAGTGGGGTTACTC